>JBAMCJ010002291.1:0-50335 GCA_037075205.1 Drosophila prostipennis | reverse complement strand
GAATATTATAAAAATCCCAAAAATAAAAATCATCGCGATAATGAATAGATTAATCAAAGAGGATCACTATGGTGTTTTCCTTTTTTGCGTATGTCGATCCTAAGTGCCTGATTTTTTGGTTCAAAAAATATATCAATAATCATTATTTACGGTCCCTGGTTATTTATGATTTGAAAAAATGTTTAAAAATCTCACGAAACGATTATTTACTTATTTATTGCATTGTCTTTCCTAAGGTGAAGTGTTTTAATTTCTTTATCCTGATCTGAGTGTACTAGCTGAATTTTTCAGAATTGGCTGTACAGTGATACACCCCAGTTTCTCCTTTCCTTTCTCTTTTTTCCACTGCAAGCCAAAGAAGAATAAATCAATTTTGTACATATTAAATTGTACATTGTTCAATGTACTGAAGATCTCAGTGGGCTTAGGTCTGCCAGTAGAGCGTGTGTGATATTTGGGATTCTCAAACACAAAAGTCGCCTCGGCAAAGCGGTCTAAATTTTAGTTATCTCCCTCTAGGCGTTTGGCAAAATCTCACCAGTTCCAGCAACCCCGGAGGCCCGCAGGCACGACAGGATGGTGCGAGTGATCGAGGACATGTTCGGCATCGCCGTCAACCCGATGACCCAGAAGACGGACCGGGTGAGGCGCTTCACGCTGAGCACGGAGCGCGGCATGTCGGTGTCGATCCTGACGTTGGGCGCCATCATACAGTCGCTGAAGGTGCCAGACTTCAACGGCAAGCTGGAGGATGTGTGCCTGGGCTACGACGACGTGGCAGGATACTACCGAAACCAGCCGAGCTACTTCGGGGCCACAATCGGCCGGGTGGCCAACCGGATAGCCCACGGGCGCTTCAAGCTCTGCGGCAAGGAGGTGAGTGTGAGTCGGAACGTGCGAGACCGCCACCACCAGCACGGCGGATTCGTGGGCTTCGACAGCGTCATCTGGGATGTGGTGGGGGTGCACAAGGATGGGGTCACATTGCAGCACTGCTCGCCCGACGGACACGAGGGTTATCCGGGCGAGCTGACCACCAACATAAACTTTTCGCTGAATGAGACGGGCTGCTTTGGGATGCGCATCGAGGCGCGTACGAAGGCCACCACGGCGGTGAACATCTCGAACAACAGCTACTTCAACCTGGCCGGCCAGGGGGCAGGCAGGGATGCGCTCTACCAGCACATGCTGATGATCAAGGCCCAGAAGATCGTGGACGTGGACCAGGAGCTCCTGCCCACCGGAAAGCTGATGCGAGTGCGCACCACCCCGTACGACTTCTCCAGCCTGGTCAGCCTGGGCAAGCGGCTCAACCAGGTGACCTCCTGCCCGCTGGGCGGCTTCGACAACAACTTCTGCGTGGATGTCCCGCCCAACCGGGTGCAGTTGGTGGCCCGGGTGGTGCATCCGTGCAGCGGCCGGTTCATGGAGGTGCACACCAATCAGCCGGGTCTGCAGTTCAGCACGGCCAACAATCTGCCGGACGAGGACTGCGGGGACATCCCCAACGTGGGCAAGGACGGGGCCCACTACGTCCGCCAAGGGGCCTTTAGTCTGCAGACGCAGAAGTATCCGGACGCCATGAACCACTGCGACTTTCCTCCGATCGTGCTCAATCCCGGCCAGCTTTACGACCACCAGGTGGTCTATCGCTTTGGCGCCTGTCCAAAGCGCGTTTAGTTGGAGCACCTGGAGTACGAGTGCAAGAGAAGAGAAGACCAGCACACTTCCTACATTGGGCCATTTCAAATTTATTGCTAACCTTTCAAAATGTAAATTATCTTTTACCTTTTCATAATAATCATTGATTTTAATTTTACATAACTACATGTACCAGGTTGTCTATAATTTTGGCGCTTGTCCAAGGCATAACAACATAACCCATATAGAGTATTCAATTTATTCCGGAATTTTAAAATAAATATGCCTTCCGATAAATCTATATGAGATCTAGACTCTAAACTTTAGAGTCTAAAGAGTAACGTATAAAAGAAAGGTTACTAATTAGGGTTACTAGAAAATATCGCCCTTTAATTCGGGGATTCTCTTGACCTAAAGAATTCGTGAATCATTTCAAATCCGGGAATTCTTCATATCAAATGAATCGCGAATGGTGAAAATAGTCACATAACTGAAATATTGCTTCATTCTTAAGGGAGAGGTAGGGTCTTGCAAAAAAAAAAATTTGATTTTTTTTTAAATTTTTTTTCTTGTAGATTAACATCTTAAGATTATACAAAAAAAGTTTTAAGTCAATCGGACAACAACTTTAGAAGTTATGCTAAAACTAGTACCCTTACCTCTAAGTCTTTAGGTACGTAAGTGCATCTTTAAGTGCGTTTTTCTCAAAACCACGTTTTAAAAGTCCGTGTTCATAGGCATTTCTAAACGGCTCAACCGATCGTTTTCAAATTTGTCGCATATTTTTCTGCATTAAAAAAACCCGCCCCTTGGGAAGCGTTTTTTTATATTTTTTAACTTTAAATATTTTATTTTTAAGCCGAAAGTCAATTTTTTTAGGTGAAAAACGCATTTTTGCTTTGGACTTTCAAAAAACATTCTTAAAAATAAAAAATTAAAAAATGGTCTTCCCAGGGGGCGGGTTTTTTAATTCTTAAGCGAATTGAAAAAACAAAATGGAAATCCGATCATTTTTAGCGGAGGTACAGTGATCACCGCAAAACGCCTTTTTTTAATAGTGTTCCAGTAATCGCTTTGCCACCGATATATTAGCCGATAGTATCGGCTATAAAAATTAGTGGATATTATTTAAATGACACTTAATAATATACATCCAACCAGTTTTTATAGAAAAAATCGCAAAGTTAGTCGATATTTTGGTGCCAAAGACCCTACCCCCCCCTTAAGTATATCTAAATTTTGACCATGATATTTTGCCATCATAATTTTATAAAAGAACGCATCAAATTAAATTCGTTAATTGTTCCGGCTTAACTTTGTATTGCGAACGACTTCAAAGATCTTGCAACTTAATCGAATGTTATCAGATCCATAAAAACCCATATTTGTCCTGCAATATATTTGTCCACGCAATGAAATACAAAAAAATTTTTGAATTTTGGTCAGCTGTTAATGAGCTGTTCCATACAAAGTCAGACACTACAATAAACAATTAAATTTTACATGTTCCATGTTCCCTAAAACGTTCAACAAATAACAGCTACTTGAAAATTCAACGGGAACCATTTAGGGTCGTTCTTCAATTGCTGAAATTTTCTTTTGAATTTTCAACAATTCAATAGTTTAGGGAATACCCTGCATATTTTTTTTATCGATATATCGATATTTTTCGACCCCAACTTCCCATCGATGTTTCTCCACCTCTAATATCTCAACAAATTTACTGAGAAAAAAACAAGAGGAAAAAAGGAAAAGTAAAGGTTTTTTGTGTGCCACGTCCGGAAGTAATTGACAAAAGCCGCCAAGCTGTTCAACCTACCGCAAGTGTACAAGCATACGACCGACTCCAGAAGTCACAGCAGCAGCAGCAGCAGGATGCCAGTGGGTTACAACTCCTTGAAAATACCTTAAAATCGATTGGGATGTGTTAAATCTTTCATTTTCACCGTCTCCCCTTTCCCGCTTCCCGCAGGTGCACGAATTCAAGGTGGAAATGACCTGCGGTGGATGTGCCAGCGCCGTGGAACGTGTCTTGGGCAAATTGGGCGGTACGTAGCATTAGTGACAGGTATTAAGTTAATTAATGCCTTCTTATCGGTCGTTACAAACAAACATATGTACATATATTGTACATGCATATGAGGGTGAGCTTATTCGCAGGCATTTCGCCCTGATAAATGTATGTGTGAACTATTTACACTCAGTGGTGTTCATTTTCAAATAATATAAAATTTGTTTGGTCTCCCTGTCTTTCAAAAACGTAAAATAATTTAAACAATTTAGAAGCTAAGGTAGCTTTTGTTTCTTATTTTAAGCCTAAATGTTTAGGCAAAAACATTCACTATATTGTTAAAACAAAAGTAATTTATTCTGATCTACAAAACATATTAAAATGCCAAACTTTTCGCATATATCTCTTTAAAATCTAAATTAAAATAAAAGTACCTCAACATTAAAAAAAAAATGCAACTACATATGTATGTTAAGAGGTTCATATAAGTTGGTGAGCAATCAAACAGACATGTAAACTTGAATGATTAGATCAGTGGCGGATCCAGGATTTTGTTGTGGGGGGTGATATCAGAACAATTTTTTTGTTGCATACTTTTTGAGTACCAAAATTTCTTTCATTTTTCACCCGAGTGGGGGGTGATATATCACCCATATCACCCCCCGTGGATCCGCGCATGGATTAGATTGATTTTATTGAGAATCAGCTCAAAATAACAATGGACTTTACAGGATCAGGCTCACTTTCATCTGGTCGTAAGTAATATTAACGACAAATTTTCGAAAATAGGTGCTCTTATTATGTGTTAGTCTCAATTTAGCCTGCGGATATAATAAATTTCAAAATGATAAGAAGTTTAACCATAATTTGCATTGTACTTCTCACTACCGCTTATCAGTTGCGGGGCCTTTCTTTCAGCGGTTACCAACTAAAGTATATGTTTTGCCATTCCGCAGATAAGGTCGAAAAAGTCAACATTAACTTGGAGGACCGGACGGTGAGCGTGACGTCGAACCTGTCGTCCGACGAGCTAATGGAGCAGCTGCGCAAGACCGGAAAGAGTACCACGTACGTCGGAGTGAAGAAATGAGATGAGTTTCTCAGCAAGTTTCAGAAATACGGCAAACTGAAACTTGAAGTCTAGGGTCTGGACTCTAGAGGATTGAGGGATCTTCCACTTTGCCGCTCCGAAAGCATTCGAGTTGGGTCGCTGTTCAGTGATATTCATGGGATACATACAAATTTTACTCGTAACCAAAATCAAATATAGGAATGATCTACAAATTTTACACTAGTATTTGCTCTTGCCCAAATTGTATGTAGCTCGTAGTTAACCAATTGAAGTGTTATTATATTATGCATTACTTATGCCTAGATGAGAATTTCAAATTCAAACTTAATTAATCCAGTCTTAAGAGACAACGTTTTGCCTAAATAAGTAGGTGCCGTATTTAGGGGTACTCAAACCAATCCAACGTAGTTGCCAATAAATGATATACGCCAATTGCCCTCTTATGACTAATCATAATATTACAAATTTTACCATTTTGAAATATCAAATATATACAAATATGTTTTAATCTTAACGGTTAACAATGTGTTTTTCCTGTGCATGTAACCATTTTTCAACCTTTACGGTAAGAAATGTGGTTTCGCTCTCGATTTTAATGGCGATCTTAGAAATCAACGAAGTAACTTATTTTCCCGTTAAGTTTATGGCTTTGGAAAACCCAAATTTGTTTTACATTTCCGAAATGTAGCATGAAAATTGTCTCATTGTCGTTCCTAATCTCCAAATCAGATGCGGGCACTTAGCATCAGCTCGTGATGTTCGGTGTCCCAGCGAATCGTCGACGAATAGCCGGTTATGCATTGTAACGATCGAAGGGGCAGCATGAACACGCCATAAATCTTTGCGTTCGGGAACCCACACTTATCAAATTGAATATTTTTTATTTTTGGTTTCCATGTTCTGTTGTCTTTTTGTGTAATTTTTTGTGGGGCATGTTCGAGGCGTAACGAAATTATCAATCAAATGCCACCTTGGCATGCAAAGAATGCGGCGCACACAAAGCACCAGGCGACTGCACTAATTGAGCTCAGTGGTGGACGTTTGGAACTTTGTGTCGTCTTCGGCTACCTGAGACCGAGGCTGAGACTGCGGTTCTGGTGCGTTTCGAGTTGCGAGTCTCCTGTTGATTTATGCCCTAACAACAAAGAGCCCAGCGAGGGACGGTCCGCCTGTCACAACACCAGTCGCATCCCGTCCAGAGACACGTCCTTGCCTCTGACCGATTATAATCCCTCAAGTGTGGCCCGCTGATCAGTTCCAGATAGCCTCTGAAAAGGTTCTTGCTCTTACGCAGTCTCTGTTAGGATCGCATTATCTACCCGAATACCGTTCAAATGGGTAAAGCAAACAGTTAGAATTCCTTTTGTTTGGGATCGATGGGAATCTTTGTGTAATTAAGATAATATTTGGAATTTCTTAGCTGCGGAAGTTGAAAGACAATATTTGATTGAGGAGAAGGTAGTGTTTGTGCCCAAACTATAAAGTTAAATTAAAGTGCCTACTGATTTGTATGTTCCTTTTAAGTGCTAAATGCAGAGGTCTCTTGTATTTACAAATTTACTGGTTACTGCCAACGCAGCCGATCAAGAACATGTCCGAATTCGGCCACGCCCCACTCATCGCGCCTTCGGCGGACCAGTCTTCCCGTGTTTTTGTTTTCATTCTCTGGCGATTTTTTGTTGATGTTTTCCCTTGCACACTCTGAGCATTGTAGACATTCCGAAAATCGCTGGCGAAATTCTTTGGCGCATGCTTGGCAGCAAAGTTGCCAGTTGCAACCAGTTGGTCGCTCGTTTTTCGCCTGGTCAAGTGGCTGGTGCGTTGGGGCATTGGCAGGACAGCCTCCGCATCCGACGGCCGACTGGTTTGCCATTTGGCGGCGTTCTTGTTCTGCCGATTGTCATGGGAGATGTGAGGCGGCCCGACCAGAACAATGGCACACTAAACCGAACTTAGGGCCCCGTTTGGCCATAAATTCCGAAGTGAGCTGTGACGCTGGTGCGGCAGGCAGCCCTCCTCAGAGATACACTCACACAAGGTCGTTTCACTGGCAGTGGCGGTGATTAGCGCTGTTGGGCTTCTGTCCCAGCTCCTTGCTGGTCATTGCGACTCCTACGCTCTACGCTCCTTGGCCATTTGGGGAAGCACAGTAGCCAACTGCGAGCAGTGTAACAGGCAGGGGGAGGCGGGAGAAGAGGACCTAAGCCAAACCTGTCGACGCCATGGAAATTCCGACGGGCCGAGCTCCACGGTTGCGATTCGGGTTAGCGTGTGCCAAGCCCACGAGCTTCGTTTCGGCCATAACAAGAGCAGGGCCCACAGCCCACAGACCACAGACCACAAAAAGTACAAAATCGCCGAGCGTAAATAACTCATAGATAATAATGGCCGGGCATCTGCAGTCCATGCGCGCAAAACAAAAGACTTAGGACACGAACTGGCCGAAGGAGTCGGCAGTCGTCATGTAACCAGGCCCAAAGAAAACCAAAACAAGATCAACTGGTTTGAGATACTCACTCAAAGTGGCTGAGAGAGAGAGAGAGCCGATCTCGCAGACCCGTTGAGTCCGAGTCCGAGTCCAAGACCTCGTCTATTGCGCGTGCCTTCGGTGGATCGCTGGGTCGCTGGATCGCTGGATCGCTCGATCGCTCGATCGTTGCTCTGTAAAAATACTTTTCCCCAAAGAAGTTTCAGTTGTGTTTTTGACTTTTCGCCGTGCAGAACGATTCTCCAGCGATCGGTTGGTTCGTTTCCATTCGGCTCGTTGGCTGCTATTGTGTCTCAGCATGGGACTCCGTCTCCCCATCTCTCTCACTCCGATTCTCTGATTCTCCGATTGAGCGTGGCCGTGTAATATGCGCGAAAAGTTGTTTTCGGTATATAGGCAGCATTCGCATACATCCGCAGAGTCAATTTTCCTGTTAGCCGAAAACCTGCCAAAATAAAAATAAAAAAGAAAGAAAAGAATTCGAGGAAAATATAAATAACTGCAGCCGTGTGTGAGAGTGTGCGCGTGTTGTTGTGCCAGTGCTGTGCGAATGAGCAAAAATGCCATGCAAATGTTGATTCTGTGGCCATTGCTGCTCGCCACTCAGCAGTAGGTGAAAGTAAAGCAATTTGTTTAATTAATTGCACGCGAGCAGTTTCCTAAAGTGAGCCGAGATAGGCAGAGTCAAGCGATCACTGTGCCAAGTTTGAGTTAGCAGGCCAAATTAACTGAATAATCGCTGGTTAAGTCAAGCCTAGCCCCCGTCGATGACACTTTGTGTGCCTACCTAAAACTATTCGACTTTGGATTATTCGCTGCAGTCGCTGAAAAGGACAGCTACAGTACTTTGGGATATTGGAAAGGTGAGCTTTAATAATAAACAGGAATCTTATGAATACCTATGTAGTCGATGGATTATTCATCTGTAATATAGAAACACTTGTGATTTATATGAGCATATTTTTGTATCTATCTATCTATATAGTATTTTGCTTTTGAACTACCCGATTTATAATTTTAAATCACTGGGAATCCCATTGGAAGTCCACAAATGGTTCATAAATTTGTTTGAGTTTTCGATTAATTCTGCAAAGATGAAGTCAAGTAGCTTACCACACCTCAAAACGGAAACCTAATGAGTTCATTCTTGCGCTAAACTGTTCATAAAAATATGGCATAAATTCGCTGATAAAGAGCTACCTATACATATCGGGTGGATTATATCTATGCAAATGCGACCGCCTTACAGAGGTTTCAGAGGTTTCAATTATGTTAAAGACCCGCATGGGAAGATCACTCTTGGCTTGTATTTCGGTGTCGCAACCCAATTTTAATTCGGATTGGGGTTTCCGAATTGGTTTCTTTGTGGAGAACTCTGACAAAACATTTGGCAATAAGCTGAAAATATGTGTATCTTACAGATACATTTTGCTAGTTTTTCCTTGTTCTGGTTTAAAGTGGACAACAAACAAGCTCGTAAATAGTCAAGCACACAAACACAAACAAGCACACAAATGCATACTTATATGTTTGTAGAAGTTCGAATGGGTTTATGTATATTCACCCATGGGTAAACTATTTTTATTGACTTTAGCTTTGGCGTTTGACACCTTTGCGGCTTTGTTTACGATCTGAATGGAATCACAAAGAAAGAAAAATTCATGGGGAGGACAAATTAAGCTCTATGTTAAGCAGTATAAAATATGTTTAACCAACTCTAATCAACAAGGGGGCATACTAAATGTAAATAAAATATTTTATATTTCTAAGCGAAAAATAATTAAAGTAATGAATGCAATAAACGATTATTGACAGAACATTTGTTTATATAGAATATTGGATGAAAAAAAATATAAAAGGAAATATTTCTGAAAAATAAAATTACTGCCGTTGGATATCTCAAGTAGAACATCTCAAGTACCATCCAGCATTTATTAGGGAGGGTTCCTAAACCCCAAAACCGAATAATATAAAATATTTTTGCTATTGCACACCTTGTTGAACAATATGATAATTTCGATGGCGATTATAATAGTCCCTATTGATAACTCAAATGAAATTATTATATTACTTTTGCATGCAGGTGATTCTTTTTTTAAAAGAGCTGTGGGTAGTGTTCTTCCTGGTTTTTTGATAATATTGCAGAATTTTTATGATACCGCATTGATTTATTTAGGTCCAACCGAACTGAAGTCAATTTTTTGAAGAGATCTTTTAGTACATATATTTGTAGCCAGAAAAAAAACTTCGAAACATCCAAAAATCAAGCCCATCCATGCTCAAAATAGGTCATTAAGACTAGTTAACATTTGTAATTTATTTTTTGTGTAACTTTTAAATATTTCGACTATACCCACATCATGCGTAGGGTATAGATTTTTTATGGCTTAAATCAGCGAATCAACTCAAAAATAGGCTTAGAGACCTACGACTCGGCACAGCTGCTCGCGAGAATGTTGGCTACCAGGGGAGAGAGGTGGACGGGTGGGGCGCTGGTTCAGGGGGCCTACAAAAGCCGCTCGTGCCGACACACCTGACAAGCGAGTCAAAAGCAATCGAGTGACCACATTCTGTGGCCTGACATTATTGATACATTATGGGGCCGTTTTATAGGGCCGCCGTAAAAGAAAAGGGTTTTGGAGGAAACAGATACCCAGGGCATTTGTTAGATAGCAAGATAGAGGGAGAGCGACCCCTGGTCAAAGGTAAGCCTTGTTTTAATTGCCAGTCGTTGGATGTAAGTGTGAGCGCTTTTTGGCCCACTTGAGGCTGTCACTGTCACTCGGTGAAGGGAAAGGGCGGGAGCCAGGATGGGGGTCAGGGCGTGGCCCTTTGTCTCCCGTTAAGCCAATTGTCCATTAAGCCCCGGAGCTCCGGGCTCTCTGGTTGCATAAGCCCAGCTGAGAGTATTTTATTTCACTGTCAGTTAAGATGAAAAATTGTTTTTATTATTTTCCTCCGCTCATTGGTATTTTGCCCCTTGCTGACATCACGTGACAACAACAACTACGTCGGCGAATGGTGGTTCAGTGGCATTTTTTCGGTTCGAACAAATAATTTAAATGTCAATGGGCGAGAGGCGGGCGAGTCAGCCGAATAACCAGCTCCCTGGCCCGTTCCTTCGCGAGAAGTCGAGACCAGAGACCAGAGACCCGAGACTCAAGCCACAAGCCCAGTACCAAATACCCAATATCAACCAGGTGACCCAATTCCGGGCAGGCACTGCAGCAGCCACGCCAGAAATCACTTTCTCTCCGGCCATCAAGTTCTGGCCGGGGCCCCAACTTCGACCTCGTCTCGCTCGCAATTAAGAGAAAATTTAATTTTGAATTTATTAAGGTAAATAAGCCGGGATGGGAGTCGAAAATGCCGTTCGTGTCTTGCTTTTGACATAAATCAAAATTTTCCACATGCAATCGAGTTCAGAACGCAGAGCAGCAGCAGTGGAGATAATTACGGCACTCGACAGTTCTTCAGATGCCACAACAAGATCTCCGGATTGGCCTTGGGTACTTGCCAAAAGAAATTCGAGAATCAAATTAAGATTAACAGGTTCTGAATCCCCGCCCTCGGGCATCGAATGCATCTGGTTCGAGTCGGGTAATTTGGGATGAACTTTTAATCGGTTGTCTGCAGCCAAAATTGTTTAATTGATTGGTACTCTTATGCTGAAAGGTTCGTCTACGAGGACTGTTTATCTAAATCTTAAAAAAGAAAATATTTAAATACAGGTTTTAAGAACTCTGTTTTTCTTTTCTTAAATCAGAAAACAAAGAAGGTGCTTTGTGGAAGATTAAAGATGAATGTATTAGGACCCTGTGAATTTAATAAGTCGGTATTTCTAACGAAGTAACTAAGCCCATTGATTGAAATAGATATGGCTTCATATTTCCAACATTTTCTGGTAGATAACTCAGAAATTTCCATAAAAACATCGGAATTCCCAGCTCACACATTCCCAGGAAGATTGAAGCCAAAGGCCATCGGGCCACTTGAAATGTGTTCGGTGTTTGCCTTCTACTCGATAGATGGAAGCAGAAGAAATTCCGAATGGCAGGCCAAGTATCAGTTACAAAACGTTTCAATTTTTGCTGCCTCACGGGCCTCACTCGTAGAGGTAGAGAATGGAATCGAATCATTTGGGGATCGGTTATCATTGAGTATTTGTTTGTTTTGGGCCATTTTAACACGCGCTTGTGCCCCCGGCTAGAAAGAGACGGGCGGAGGATGCCCCAAGACGCGGCGATCCGACGGGCGAGAGTAACAAATGGAGGCAGTGCCCCAGAAATCAGATACCTTTTATTGCCACATAGGCCAGCCAAGAATGCCAACGAAATTGGTGATAAATTCACCGATGAAATTGTTTAGATAACAAACCCAGCCACACATTAGTTTCCCCCGGAATTCTGGTTTTGTCCCCCTGGCTTTTTTGTTGCCAAGTTGCCACCGCAACTATCTACAAATGGCTAATGACAATGGATTAGCATAAGCTGTGCAATTAATCTTTGTAATAAGTGGAAACCGAAGCAAACCAAATCGAACGGCGGCCCGAAGCCAAATACGAATAACTAATACTTTGAGGCTCCATCGGCAGATGGGGAAGAAACTACGAGTATTGGAAATTTCAGCGTAGATCTTTTGCGTGATTAATGAATGGAGCGAACCGAAGCGATGGGCACGACAAACGCGGAGGATCCCCATCCCCGGACCATGGCTCTGGCTTTATTATGCAAATTACCTGTTAAGGGCGTAGAAGGCCGCATCTATTAGTGTCACAGAGTAGTGGTCACAATCGAAACAACGCCACCTGACCGGACTGCAGCTCGGAATCAGAATTAGAATCATACTTCACACTGGAACTCAGATTTCAAGTTGCAACGTGTCCCACAGATTGTTGCATATTAATGTCCCGGGGCAAACTTCAAACAGTTAGTCGTCTGTGCGGCATATTAATTATGAAATTTCTATACGTCTTCTTATGCAGCCGTGCGTGTGAGTGTCTGTATCTTTCGGATTGGCCTTTCACTTTGGAATGCGGTAGCTGGCGGAGAAAGAGCTAAATTTACTCACAAGACACCAGAAAATATGCCGAAAGGGTAAAGACTCGATTGGCGAAGAAATTCGTTATAGTTGGTGTAGCAAAGAATGTTTGTCCACATTTTGGGATCCGATTTGGCATGTGCAAACAAAGAAGTAGCTAATGTATTCACTTAGGCAGAGATATGAATGACATATAAATAAATATTCTGTCTGCCTTAACTGATTTTATATTTTAGATATATTTAACATTTATTTAAAGATTACTTAGAGAGTAGTCATTTGATTTAGCTTTTTATCAAATTTAGCCTGAAAAGAATATGATAGTCGAAACAGTATTTGCTTTGGTATTCTAATTCTAACCGGTACCGTCAGGTAATGTTATCGTAAATAAAGTTGGCTTAACGGAAGTTAAGATGGAATCCACAAATAGTAATAGTAATTAAACAACTTGTATAGCCGGGAGTTGGGTGTGAATCCTTCTAGAAATTACGGGAAACATAAATACGCAATCAAAATGTAAGCAATTATGGAAGAACATCTCAAAATAGCTTTTATTCTCAGTCCTGTTTCCTGGAACTCATATAAAACTCACTGTGATATCGGAAATGCTGGTTTCAATCCAATGAGAAACCGATCTTGATCGGATACTTTGACAGCTGGTTAGAGAGCCATAAACTCGGTTATGTGATATCAATTTGCAACGTCTTCTCCGAGATCACAGCGCTTTCTCGCCGGAGACAGCATCAGAGCCATAAATCTGGCGGCCATCAGCCGATGGCCCGAGAACAGAAGAATGGAATCGTCTAATGCCATTTAAAATGCGGCAGTTTAGCTGCCATTTATATGGGTATCAACCGACGTACCTTCCCGATGCTCGATTATTGGGTGTCAAGCCAGGGCTCCGATAATTAATGCGCCGCCTGAAACGAAGACGTAAAATAAAATTAACAAAGCCGAGAACGGTTAAAAAGAAATCTCAGATCAGGGCAGGCGGGCGCTACGAGATGACCCAATTCAGCTAGATTCTGATAAGAGGTCGCATAGCAAATAGCCCCAGCAAAGTCTGGCGTATCCGAATAATTTTGGCCAAGGAGAGCTTGAACAGCATCCCGCAGAGACCGAAAAGTAATTCGATAATCACGCAAAAATTACTTAAATTGTTTGCCCAATATAACAAGGTCAAATCGAGCGGTTCGAGTGACTAAGCTCGAGCTCAACCTCATTTATCACGTTCGGAGTTATGGGGGAGGTTTATACAATATGTGGGATGCTTAACGTGATTCATACGAGAGCTCTTGCAGTGCCAATAACTTGTTTTCACTTAATGGCAATAGTGTTTTATGGGCTGACTTGCGCGATCTATTAGTTTCTGTGGCAAGAAAGAACCAACACTTTTCCTGCTAGAAATCATCGAATATTTCGCTTGGCAAATCAAGTAAGCCAATAAAGACATCTAGTTTGTCGTTGGGGCCTTATATGAATCATAGCTCCAAATTACTGGGAACCTGCTGGAATACCTATACTATTATGTGGCATCCTCACCATCATCATCATCGGCATCTCACTCTCCCATTTCCCTTCCCATTACGACTCTTGGACACTTCCGATAAGATCGCTTTCAGCATTGAATAGAAAAGCTAAATAACATGGCAACGAAGTTCGGGGGAAACTGTTGTTTAGCGAGAACGGGACGATAAGAGAACCAGCGCTGTAGAGGGAAAATGTTTTCCTTTTTTATGGCAAGCAGAAATGTCTGACATTATGCCGGCAAAAACCATTTCCAGCGAAATGAAATCGAACGGCATTGATTGCATGCCAATGTGGCTCCAAAGTTCTTGATCGACACCTGCGCCAGACGACGACGTTCCATCAGACGGGGCTCCAGTCCGGCGACGACTGAGATTCAGATCCAGAGCCAGATTCAGACCAGACCAGCCCGGTGACCATTTATAGAGCAACTGGCCACTAGCAAGACGATCAACAGACGATCAACTCGCCATGCCAATGACGCAAAACACGCAATGGCCCGCGTCTCCTCCTTTCAGCTTTCTCTGCAGCGAGGGGCAGCGTTAATTATTATGGGCAGAGGAAGTGCCGACGACGTCGACAGCGACTAATTGCACTGGGGCTCTTTAATTTGGAGGGACTAGACGACGTCTCTGTCCACTGGGATGCCCCTGCTTCCCGTATAGCCGCCATGGACGTAGCTAGAATCACTTCATCAGGCGCTTGAAGACGGAAGAAACCCTATTCCTTTTAAATTATTTTAAAAATGTAGTAATAAACTCAATGAAAATATTATTTTCGATTTTAATTTTCATTGCTTGCACGCAAAAAAAAAAGATATAAATATTTTTCGGTATCAAATTCTTGATCATTAAAAAAATTATGTGGTAAAACGGCATTTTGTTGTTGCATTTAAGTCATGCCATTCAGCAATCCAAATACTGAAATTACACTATGGGTTAAGACCCGTATTGTATAGTAAAATGTATATAGTACCTATAAATTAAAAACTTTTAATTTGTATGTTTAATACTTAAGTTTATGACAGAAAATCAAACTTTCTGTCCGTGGTGCTATGGTAGTTATAAAAAATACTCTACCGATTTTTTTGAAATGAAATATTGGAATTGTATTTTTATTTTATTTATTTTTTTATTTTTTATTTTTGACACGTTTTTTGTACGAAATAGGCCGCAAATTCTTCAAAACAAGGGAAATCACTATGGACCATTTATTTTAACAAGGAGCAGAAAATAATATCACCTTAATTACTTTAGTCCACAAAGAAGGATTTGTCTACAAAGTGCATATCCATTTAATTTGAAGTCAACTTATAAAGAAATTAAAGTTGTCATTGAAAAATAAAAGTTTTAAGTAACGGCTATTTTCGATCAGAAACCATACAAGAGATCTTCATGAAAATAGGAGCGCGAACTCTTCAGAGAAACAGGAATTAATACACATTTTGCACAGTAGGCTAATTAGAAATAGATTGTACTTGTATAAAGATTTAAATTGATTCATGTATAAAAAAAGACAGCGAATTCGTTACAGGAAGATGAAAATCAAAACAACATAAGTTAATATCAAATTGCTATTTGTAGGATAGACTTTTAGTGATATAATTAATATTAAATTAATAATAATGATATCAATTTTTTTTCTGTGTTGTCGAAAAGATTTTTGCACAATGAATTAAGTTATCACGGCCTCTTGTTTGGTTGTTAGGGAAGGCCTCAACGTAAATTTGTACTGAAAGCCAATTAGTTTGTAAACCAATAATATTAATTTAATAATAACATTAAACAGAAATCTTCAAAATCGATGTTTAAAACAACTTGTTTCCTTATTTTTCCTATAGAAGGCATTTGATAAAATTACAGGTATTTAATGTTGCTCAAAAATAAGATACCAAAGTAAAAGAAACGCGCAGTCGACAATATTAAGCTTCGTTTGAGGCTACCCATAAACTGTCTACGCCTATGTCGCCTCTCATTCCCCGTTTAATGCATTCATTTGTTTGTTTTACAATTTGCAGAGCCGGAAAATGCAGCAGCTGGAACTGTGAACTTTGACTGGTTGGGAAGACCGAGAAGAAGTAGCCACACGCTCGGACTCACACACGCCTGAAGACAACATGCCCACTCGCCACAATTGGGATACGGAGCGTGTGGGCGTGGCACATCTAGCCGGGGCCCTCAGCCCACTTTGCATAACCGATGCCAACCACGAGATATTGCGGCCAAAGCCGCGAAGGTGAGTTCGCTGCCTAAGTCTTTCGATTCTCCAAATCCACCGGAATATAGTTTATGCATGCATGGAAATTATGACTTGGCGTTGTCTGATTTACTGGCCTGATATTGATAATTTGTTATTCTAAATCATTCAGCTGTATTTGACCCTAGGCCCCAGAATGAATAGAATTGGTATTACTATTTCTTTGGTTTTCCTCTCGCTATTAATCAGTAAGTGTAAACTAATTCCTTTAAACACGCCTATAGGTTGTGATTGATTCAATGAAAATGTAAACAAATCGATTGGATTTTTATTTATTTTGTAGTAATAAAATTGGCTTTTTAATAATGTTGTGGTTATACATTTATAATTTTTTGTCCGACGAGTAGCATTAAGAATTTAAATACAACTTTAAAGGCTTTAAGATCACCGAATTTAATATGTCATTTGTTAATGAATTTACATTCTATTCCGTTAGATAGAAGGTTTAACTAAATTGAAAAACTATTGAAGTACATTTACGGAAATACTCTTTAAAGATATTGTAGAAGTATAAATGCGGTATTGTATTGTTTATTAATACTTATCAACATGTAAACAAAAATGTTAAATTTTAAATTAAGTCAAACAGAAAGCGATGTTTCTATTAACATTAGGGCGGGTCGATTTGGGATCCCAAAAATCGTAATTTTTAAAGGAATCTAAGTAATATTGACGAACAAACTTATGGTCTAAAACGACGCTTGAAAACTCTGTGTGTTTAAGCCTTAGACTCTAAGGTGTTGCATACTCCTCCTCCTCATTAAGAAGTCTGAGAAGGACAGTTTTTTTGGGACGTTGACGGGCAGCTTCGTTCAGGAGACCCTACCTGAAACAACCGCCAACAATTGGTAGATTGGTAGATTTTGATTGTCTTAAAGCGTATTAGAAGGGCGTTTATTATACTCTGAACCCTCGTGGGTTTTTGTGACTCGTCGGCATCGATAAACACAATCTGAAACTGCAAACACAGTCGAAGGACTTAAGGTAGTAATATCCAATTAATCAAGGTACTTCATAATTATGCCAACAAGGTGGCTAAACCTTTGTCCAGGTTAGAGTTCTAGATCACGTAGGACAGGACCTTCTCAGTACGACCCGGGAGGTTTTCACCGGGCTGCAATGGGTGGCGGGGGATGAACTCGCACTTAATAATAAGTTCCGTCACGTCAAGGTGAAGCGGAACGGCCTCCGGAACCGGATTTGGAGCTTGCGCCTGGTTCTCTTCTTATATCTCCATGAAATCCGCGTCGAAGAATTTGAGGAGTAATCACAACACAACAGCTTTTTTGATGGAGAGGCTCAAATTCAAAAACAATAAATTCGAAGTGAGCGTCAAATGTTTATCAATGCATCGTCTCCAAGTATAAGTTTAAGTGCCCCTACTGTCCAAATACTTCCATAAGGAGAACGCTTACCTGGGGCTCCAGGGAACCGGACCAAGCAGTCCTTTGGGAAGATCCTGCAAATCTCGGGCTACGCCTGCGAAAGGTAGGGGAAGTTTAGGTTTAAGCATGTCCCTTTTCGAGTTACAGACTGCTGTTCGTAAATAAAGCAAGGGAGAACGCTATTGTCGAGTGCCTCGACTATTAGATACCCGTTACACAGCTAACCAACTTTAAAGCAAGAATCAACGTGAGTTTAAATTTGTATTCTACCTTAAAAACTGCGAGCGCCACAGGTTTTCGCGGTTTTTGAGCGTTAAGGAGGGCGTGGCACATCGACATGGTAAACTTACGCTGAATTGGAAGATAAGAAATCGTAATCCAAAACCGTTATTCTCTAGATCTTATAGTTTCCGAGATCTCAGTGCTCACACGGACAGACGGACATGGCTAGATCGACTCGGCTAGTGATCCTGATCATGAAAATAAATAATTTATAGGGTCGGAAGCTCTTTCTTCTCCCTGTTACATACTTTTGCACGAATAAAATATAAAAAAATATTTTCTGATAAGTTCGTATATCGATGTATGTATATATATATATATATGTATATATATCCATCGTCATAGTCGAAATTCCTTCCTCCAATCTACACCAACTACACCTCGGATTGCGGCTGGGGTTGCAAACTATCAGATCAGGTATAATATAATTTATTTAAATTTATTTTTTATTTTGTGGTATTTTTGGGAGTATACAAATACCGGAAAAACCCTCCGAAAAATTGAGGGTGTTATCGCCATTCCGCCAGCCATTCACAGCAAATCCCGGCTACAAGTGCACCTTACACCCTCTAGCGGATTATTTAAAGACTGATCTTGCGACAGCTTGTCTTTCAACAATAGATGGCGCCAGTAGACCGTCTAGGTTGTGTAACATTTTCAATGTAGATGTTATGTAGATTAAAAGACAAGCCGCAAAGCGACATCTAGGTTTTTTCTTTATTACTTCACGGCAAAAAAGGTCAATAAATGGAAATAATACGTAATAAAAAATATGTATGTATTTTTTAAAACTAAAAATTTAACTACTATCTAAGAAAATGTAACATTTTAATATTTAATTTGGGCAGAAAAGTTCAAAATTCGTTTAGTTTAGCCTAGTAAATTAGTTCTTTAAAATTGTATAACATTTTACGTATAGAACTTAATTTATGAAGGCTTAAAATTTTCTATTAATATCATGGCGAGCATGAATTTAGATTTTATGAATAAAACAAAAAAAAAAATTAATTTCCATGAAATATAGGTGATGTAGACCAATTTTGGCATTTGGAAAGCTAGAAAAATGGTCCACATGGAACATTACCCAAATTGGAATCGACTCAAAGATGAAACAAATTTTTACCATTTTTCTGTGAACCACTTTTAGATATTTCCATGGACTATTTGTTTGGAATTGCTTTCCATGAGTAAAATTTCGTCCCGTTCAAAGAATATTTACTCGATTTATTATACCAATCAAATAGAAACACCTCTTAACGAGGTAAAAAAACTAGTGACAATCGCTCCTTTAACTACTAGTTGACAACAAAAGTTGTCGAATTTTTAACAACAATATTTGTATCGATGATATTTGTTTTTTTTTAAAATATCATAAGTGATATTTGGTTTTAAAAAATTATTATTAGTGATATTTGAAAACATCAATTTAAAATATTGATATATATGTATATCGATGATATTTTCTATTTTTTCAAAATATTAAAATTTTAATGCGAGAGTACATAACAGGCAGCTCATTTAAAATTCACAGCGCACAGTACCCTTAAAATCAAAAAAGTGTATTTAATGGCGAGTGTAATAATTGTTCGTCACAAATGTTGATATCAGAACTTTTCTATGTCGTTACTAGTTAGTCGTAGAGTAAAAGGGTATATTGTATTCGTGCAATTTACCTGTTTTAGTAGAAGGAAGCGTTTCGGACCCTTTAAGGTATCTATATATATTCTTAATCAGGATCACAAACCGAGTCGATCTAGCCATGCCCGTCTGTCCGTCTGTCTGTCTGTCTGTCTGTCTGTATGAACGCTGAGATCTCGAAAACTACAAAAGCTAGAAAGTTGGGATTACCCACACATTTTCTTAGGCACATTTCAAGCGCCATTTTGGCTATTTTCTTAAAAACGGCTCTAACGATTTCTTTTAAAATTTTGAACTATATAGCCCTTGAGATTCCTCTGATTAATCTTGAAAATTAGGGTAGGGTGATTCCGAAATTGTGCTAACTCTAGAAATGAGTTAGAGAAATTACCATGTATGATTGCAACACGTGGATGATTATTTTTAGAAATCTGTGACAAGAACGAATTCTATGCTTCGCTGGAGTGCCTTAAATATTTCCCCGCTCTGGTTTCAAACCGGGTTTCATAGCGCCAGTCGAGTCTGCGGATCTTCCACAATAGCAACTATTTTTGGACTTGGACACTTGCATGCATAATTGTGCACAAAAGCGTGAAGTGAGGCGGCTTTCGGAGGGGCCATGTTGGACGGACAATAGACTTTTATTCTGGGCCGGAGCGACCAACTTCTTTTCGGAAGTGATACAAAAACAGCGACGTCGAGAAGAAGTTGGATGGGAAGTATGTGGAATAGCGGACGCTAGACGATTTTCGGAAATAATAATGGATTGTTTGTTTGTTTCGAATAATCGTGGCTTCTTGGTCGCTAGACCAAACGGGAACGATCCGTCTGCGATTCGTTTTCGCATTGTGAAGCCGGTCAAGGTTAGTTTGGAAAATATTAGTGTCAGTTCTCCGGGCGGTGTGAAGCGAGGGGGGCCTGGGGGAAGTGGAAGGAAGCCCGGCAGCAGAAGATTGCTCCGGATGTGAGCCACAAAAAGAAGATGGAGCTTGCTTTACGACCCCGGCTCAGGTAGAGATGAGTAATTATCAAACGCTGGCCCTGCCCAGTCAGACAAGACTAATTCAATTAAAACGAGACTAGACCTGAGATACATTTTAGGCCACACAGACTCAGATACAGAGATACAGATACAGATACAGTGTTAGAGCGAGGCTGCGCTGAAGGCTTTGGTTTTTTGCTCGCAAAGTTCAAGCTCGATTGAGAAATCGGCTGCAGAGCCAGACAATTGCCGATTGAAATCTGGCCGCCCTCCAGGAAACTGAAATATGACTGGCATTTACGAAACTTTATTGTGGCGCGCTTCTCTCTTTCTGGCAATTAAAAGTCCGAAATGCGAGTAACAACAAACAAATGACAGTTGGAAATAATTCACACAACAAACGAAAGTGAAAATCGCGAAATGTGAATAATTAGCAGGGCCAGGGCCCAACAATACGGGGAATAAAATAATAACAGCTAACGAACTGAAGTAGGAAAAATGTACGAAAAATTCGCCACAATTGCCAGCGGCAGCAGCAACAATTTGTAGCCAGCAAAGTCAATGACAATGGCCAGGAGGAGGGCAGAGCCATCTGCGAGGGCAACAAACCTGATACACTTACTCGCACTCGTACTTATGCCTAATACCATATACCCATACCTTTCCCCGAGTGCCCGAATCGTACCTTAGCCCCTATCGCCGTGGCATCTTCAGTTTGGAGGTATTTCGAACGCAGCATTAAAGCTGGCACAAGAAATAATGCGGCGACGTGGGGCAAGTGAAAATGTTGTTACCTTTTTACCTCACCGCGACTTTCTTTACGGCCGCAGCTACAGATGCCCAGATAGGCGATACACGTATCTGTGAGATACTCCGCGGTGTCTGTCAAAATACACTTAGCCCACCAACTAGTCGCCATCAAAACAGAATCGCCCTGGCCGAAACCCGAAACCCGAAAACAGCGAAACCGAAAGATCAGAGAAAATTCGGGGCGCGAAAGTGTGGGAGATTTTAGGGGGCGTCAGCTGTGGCCGGGATGGAGCAGCCCGTTGATAGATCTGGATAGACAGGCGACTAATTAAGTCGTGGAAGCTGCCGTCGAGGAAGATGCCGTCTTCGAACGGAAGCAAAGTCAGTCGCCCTCCGCATCTGCATCTGCATCTTCATCTTCGGCTCCAACTCCAACTTCAACTGCTGCCTCATCATCATCTGGCAACTGGCAACTGGCAGTTCGCAGCTTCTCCAATTGGCGATGGGGATGTGGTTGAATGCGGAAATCTGCGCGGACGCCTCGCAGTAGTCGCAGCATATTAAACTCTAATCAGCTAGATGTGATGATATGATAGGGCCGAAAGCATTCGCAGTAGGTAGCAATTTGTCAGATGTTGGGGTTTCATAACAGTTACAGCCAATTGCCGTGTCACCGATGGTGTCGGGATACAGTGCGCGTCGCGAGTATATCATTTGGGAGGCACACGGGTGGGGAGTGTAAACTAACCGAGATTGCCATTAGCCTGATGGGGATAGAATGCATAGTTCCGAGGGGAATATGGCATTATTATCCCTGGCTTGAGTTGCTAGTTAAACATGCAAGTTAGTGTGGTTCCCTTTGCCAACTGGCAGCTTTTCAAAAGTTTCCTAACACCCATGTTCCTTCCTACACATCCAGATTTCGTAATACATTTTCCACTGTTCCCAGGCCCAACGAAGACGTGACTCAGCCGAAAAGAATCTTGACTTGAGCAATCCATGTCAATCAAATCACATTCCGATAAATCTTCCATGGGGTTCGGGGAAAATAAGTGAAATGAAAATTCGTCGAAGTCAGCAAGTATTTGGCTTAAGTACTCACGTTCAGCTTGCCTTGGGGCTTAAAGTATTAGGCTAACCTTGCTGCGACTTCCATTTGCTGATATTTTGCCCGCCAAAGATTATTAATGATCTCGCTGGAAGACCGGGTTCTAATGATCTACAATCTAAAACTGAAAACCGAAAACCGAAGACCCAAAACCATTTCCTGTCTAATACTGTCAGGCATGAAAAACGAAAGTTCCCCAAGCCTCATTAGTCGGGTGACACACATATACCCATAAGGGGATATATATCTCCGATACCAAAGGGTTGGGCCTTGTTTCTTGTCTCTACTTTCTGCTGAGCTGCACTTACTGCCTTTGTCCAGTTTTCCAGCCGTTTTCGATCTTTTTTACCTCGTGGCCGAGTTGTTTAATAAACACGCGAATATTACATTAAACTTTTTGGTGTAGTTTTTGTGTTTCTGTTTCGTTTTTTAATTTTGGGAGGTCTTTCGAGTGCGGCGTATGAAGCCCGGCCTAATGGGTGTAAGCATATTTATGGCCTGTCATTACTTTTCCGTAAATTAAACTTTTTAATGCGAAAATTGCTTGGAGTGTAATTTTTTTAATAATCCACCTGGCTTAGAAACCCAAACAGCCGGCGGCTAGTGAAGAAAGTTATTGTATAATCGGTCCGAAGGAAGACGGATGGAGCAGCAAACAGTTTTCCGCGTTACGTGGGCGTTTCAATGCCCGATTTTCATTTCGGGGACTTGGCTATATGGATCAGGCGGCCGTGGCTTTCTAATTGCAATTGCTTTGTGCGTATGTCAGTGGTTGTGAATGGGATTATATTTGGGTCTGTGGTTTCGGACCGCTCCCATTGCCCATTTACCATCTACCACTTCGTTTCTCGTCCACAAAAGAGAAGCTTCTGCCGGGGTTTTGTATCGGGAAAAACAAAAGGCTAACCCCAAGAAACCGTTATGTCAGCGCATGAGCTTGTATAAATCATTAGAAGCAGGTTACGCTCGGCAATTTATTTGCTCCACACATGAGATGTATCTTGTAGATGTATCTCAAAGCCTACGCACGTCTGCCCATGCTCAGAACCCGCTTGTTTTACTATCTTGGGACCGGGAATGGGACTCGGCAATCCCGGGCTGGAAGGAAGCTGGCAAAACGATCTGATAAGTGCCGAGATTGTATAACCTTCGTGTGCTGGGTGGTGCTGTGGTGCTATGCTCCCTTGGCCCGCCAAACAGTTATACATAATTAAATTCAGTGCAAGGCCCGCCGCCAGAGATGGTAGCCACTTTGGCCAGTCACTTTATCAGGGCTGGCTTGGGGGTTTCAGTGTGTAGTACATATATGATTACCAAAAGAGCCATAAGAACTTTTAATTGGTTTTTCGACATTAGATGAGGGATAACATTCGTAACGTTTCAAATTTTAAACTAGCCTTGAAGGATTTAAAGCGGCAATTGTGAAGATAATAAAGCGAAAAGACTTTTTATTACTAACCAGCTGTTGTTCAAAACATAAATGTTCAAATACAACATTTTCTGAAATTATAAATCCATTTTTAAAAGATATTTTTAAGAAAACATTACTAAAAATTTATTTACTTTACGAATCCAAATTTTTAGTTGGATTTTAGAAACTACTCTATCTCCAATAAAAATAAAATTTTGGTTCTACCTTGCTTAAAAATATTCTCAATTTAGCCTTAGTGAATATTTCTATTTATGAAATTTTTAGTGTCATTTTAATAAATGTAAATACTAGGATTTTGTATTGCTATTTAATAACTCATACCATAAAGACAAGTTTTCGCTTTCAGAAGCTGCGCTGACAATTTTCCATTTCCCCTTCCATTATTTCCACCGCTGAGCATCACTGCCACCGATCGCAGTGACTTTTTGAAAATCTCCGCAGCAACAACAGGCAAGCGAGAAAAATGAAAAAGAAAACTCACTGATATTGCTCTAGTACCTCGCACGGCGATCCAAGTGAGCCCTCAAAAGCTGCCTGCTGTCGTTGTTGTAGGCCCATTGTTTTGGCCACGCAGCTGAGAAGCAAATGGGAAAATTACCCAAGCCGATAGAGCCGAAGACCCGAAGACCCTCCGCGCAAGGTGGCCGGTTCCCCGCTCCCCGCGCCCCGAGGCAGAGGCCCAAAACGCGCTGTGAAAATGAGGAAAAACAGAAATCGCCGCCGACAATGACTGGGCAGCGCAGTCGACGGCGACGCAGAGGCAGCAGAGGCAGCAGCTGGGGCTCAGGCCAGATCCGAGCTCCCACTTCAGTCGAGCTTCAGTTCCAGCCGAGAGCGAACGGTATCGCGAGTTTTGGATATTCGGCGGGTCCAGTTTTCGGATGCTCGACTTTCGGAGTCTCGGACGCGGCTGGATGAACACCGAGCCACGATAATTTATAATTTGCATAATTGCCATTATTACCAGTGCGACAGTGAAATGGAAAACATGAAACTGGGGAACGAATCAGCTGACTGTGTTGAAAGAAAATTTTAAGAGTGTCCAAAAATCAAGCAGAAGTAATCAAACAAAGCAAAAGTATCAAAACTTTCTGTTTGTAAAAGTTCATTTGAAAACGGAGCTGTTTGTGAAATGTTATTAAATAGATTGGTGTACTATTGTGAAGCTATCTGTTAGCTACCTAATAGTTCCGCCAAGGGAAAGTAAAATAAAAAACGGAATTTGCTGTAGATAATGAAGAAAATGATTGCAAGTTTATAAAAATAATTAAAAGAATGCAGTGAAATTTATAATAATACCTATAAATATATAAGTACTACCAAAAAGGGCAATTTTCCATTAATACATTTGAAATGAAACCAAAGCCAAACTAAGAAGAGCAGCAACATGTATTGCACCAAAGATTGCACCTGCAGCCTGTGTCGCGAGTTGCGTGGCTACAAGCCCAGTGGCAAGAAGGCGGCTCCTGCCGCCCCCACTTTGCTCAGCAGGATGTTGAACGACAATTTCATCCTGCGACGCCGGGGCATCTCGCTCAAGAACTTCCAGCCGCAGTCGCTGAGGAACAGCGAGATGTTGGCCCAGCAGATGCCGGTGCCACGCCCCCCGCAAACGCCCTCGCCCACGCCCATCGAGGAGCTGCCCGACTGGGCGACCGAAGACCCTTCGCGGGCGAAGAAGCCCAACCACAAGGTGGTCATCTACTTCGGCGACTCGATCCACCGCGGCCAGCCCTCGCCCCTGCCATCGCCCAAGGAGCTCCACTCGCAGCTGGTGCAAGAGATGTCCCAGAAACTGAGGACCAGCGGCACGGAGGAGGGCGGGGGCCCACCGGCGGGCCAGAAGGGGGAGAAGGTCGCGGGGGAGCCGGAGACACCAGCCACAGCCCCGCCAGCGGATGACGAACTGCCGCCCTACATTGAGAGCGTGCAGAACGGCGTAATTAATATCAGAATTGAAGGCAATTACCGGCGAGCCAGTGCGCTGGTGGAAACGGTGGCAAAACCCACTCTGGCCGTCGTGGGTCCAACGAAACCCGATGCAGCCGCCGGTGGTAATGGCGAGGCTGATGAGGATGATGATAGCGACGACCCTGGCCAAGATGAGGCGGAGACGGATTCGTGCGACTGGAGCTACGTTCAGGAGTGGCGGAGGGCCGCCAAACGGTACTGCGAACTCTTCAGATCATACGCCATTATTTATTTCCTCGTTCCCCATTCCCCATTCCCATTCCCATTTTCCATTTCTATTTATATTGTAGCGCTGCAATTCTTTTGTGAAAGTTGGGAGAAAAGGGATTTCTTCTGGGCGCAGAATTAGGTGGCCATTTGATTGGCAAAAGGGAAAGGAGCATGATTTGGGATTAAAGGGGAGTCCAAGTACCGACTAGATACTGGAATCCAGGTCGGGAAGATGTCGAAACGGAAAAGTTACAAATTAATTAAGTTACATCTATCGGATTGCATTGAACAAAGAAGCGAATACGATGGGGTAGCTTTTAGATAGAGATAATTAAACTAAGCTTGGAAAAATAGTGGCCAAAATATCTGCTTCAAGAACAGACCAGAAATCTAATTTTCATTAAGTGACTTGTGTGATACGCATACCAACAGCAAAGAAAAATACAAGTTCAGAAGGTTTTAAAGAAGATTGGAAATTCTGAACTAGAAATCTTCTCGTAAAGTAAAATCCTCCTTTCGTTGTCTATTTTAATGACGTCCATTAGAGATGATGTTTGATTTTATAACTCATAATGTTTAGACAAAGATCGTTTGGTCTTGTCTTAAATTTACATACAAGCCAGTAATCGAGCTTCTTAAATGTGGATCATTTCTATTGGAGGCTTATTAACATTTCTTGGGAGTTTTAAAAGTTGTATAATTAAAGAGTTGGATTATAAAATGATTGAAAAAAGCTTTATTAGTTCCAAGTTTAGCGCCCTAAAGTTTAAATAATAAAATGCATAAATAATATGTTAAACAATAAAAAAACTAAAGGTCATTGCTCGATAGCCAAAGACCAATCAAGTTTCAAGTTTAGAATTAGATCATAATAACAGTACCTACTCAAGAGAAATTCAAAGTTCCACTCATAAATCGTATTTGGCAAAGAACGCGGTTCAGGCTTCAAAGATCTGTATTAAAGATATTAAAGATATACTGTCAAGAAAGACAATAAAAGATACGTCAAGCCATCTCAACATTTAAAATTTGGGTCAATCAGAGCTCAAGTTACAGCATAGACTCTCAATGGGATGGGCAAAGTCTGAGTGATAACAATGTCCGAAAAGAACAAAGATTCAAAAGAAGCCGGAGACATCTAACTTTTTCGCATGCAAATGAAAAATCGTAACTGGCTTTTAATATCGCTTTGTATAAGATGTTGGCCAACCCAGTTGGAAGATGACAATCGAAGGCGCAAAGAAATGTGAGAATGAATCGTTGAGACGTATTTCGGATTTTGTATAAGTATGCTTACATTTGAAAATATTATTTAATTCCTAGAGAATAGAGTTTAAATTCATTCTATTTATTTAATATATAGGTATTTTCAAAGCTTTGCAAAGGTTTCTCAGAACAAAGCACTTGACTGAGTACGGTCTTTGCATATTTATACGACTACTTTTAATTAGGTGTCGCTGCTTTCAAGTTCGGCTCGTGACTAACTAAAAGATAGTCAAGTTTGTGTGAACAAAGATTAGCGGCAGTGTGACATCTTCTCTAGCTACCCGTTAGTCAAAGCTTTTGTTTATTTTGACTGGGAATCTTAATGTTGCTGAGGAATCTTAATGAGTTGCATCATTTACGGTGGTGAAAATGGGTCAGTTTTAATTAAGAACTTTTATTTTAAGTTTCACGAACATTTTGTAATTGTCAATTATAATTATAAGTTATTACCGAAAGAAAAAATATTCATAGGTTCTGCAAAATCTTCTTCGAGTTGTTTATTTTTTCCATACTTTGGGTCAAACATTTTGCTTCAATCTTCCATTGAACATATGTATTTTAAACCCTTATTATAATTAAAAATGCCAGGTTTTCAGAAACCAAATGTCTTGAGGTCAAGTGTTAGACTTCACACATTAAAGGAGCGATGACTAGAATTTAGATGGAATTCTATTTATTTCAATTAATCGAAAGAATATATATCACGCACAACACTAATTAAATACCTTCATTCCAGACCCACCGGCAACTTGCCGCCCAACTTTGGCCAGCACCCTGCTCCCAGCCAGGTGACCGGATTGCCACCCGTGCCCCCGCCGCAGTTGCAGTCGCCACCCCAGCAGCAGCACCAGCCACCCCTCTCGCAGACGCCCCTGTCGCCACAAAAGGGCCTGGCGGTGGCCATGGCCACTCCGGCGCCCCGAGTCTTCAAGGAGCTGGCCCAGCAGCCGAACAAGGGCATCCCGCACAAGCTGGTGACCTCCTCCAGTGGCGGGCAGGTGAGCTCGTCCTGCAAGATGCCGTCACCCGTGTCCGCCGCCTCGAAGGCCCTGATTCCGCAGCGGGCGGTGGCGGGACCTGCTCGTCTGACGGTGCAGAGTACGCCCGTGAAATCGCAGCCACCGCAACTGAGCGGGAGCCTCAGCCAGAGCCAGGTCTCGCCCAGCCGACCTACTCTGGGGATTCCCACGCCGGCCAGGACCCACCAGCACGATCAGTTCCGGGCGCTGCAGCGGGTGCAGGAGTGCCACAGCTCCTCGGACGAGAACCGCAGCTCCGGACACGCCAGCATGTCGGATACCGGGGGCCACAGTTCCTCGCCGGCGGGCGGCATGACCTTGGGTCCGCTGCCCGAGGATCGCCTGGCGGCGGGAGTGACCAACAGGAGCACGCGGTCCCGGCGGCATCGTGGCATCATGCCGGCCGGAAAGGCTCCTTGGAGCGGAACCGGACTGGAGGACATCAAGCTGGCCATGCTGACGCTGCGATCGCAGACGAGCAGCAGCACCTACAGCAGCTTGAGCGCCGGCTCCGAGAGCTCCGAGCCTGCCCGCCGCCTGGGCAGGTACTCCTCCCTGGAGACGGTGGTGACCAGCACCAGTGCCGACGAGTTTGTGTGGGTGGACTCGCACAACCGGCTGGTGGAGCTGCAGCATCCGCCCTGGAGTCAGCCGTGCATCCTGCGGGTGCTGCGCAACGGACGCTGCCAGCAGCAGGCGGAGCACCTGGCCGTGGAGGCGGTCTCCCGCTTGGGCTACCTGCTGCAGCGGGCGCTGGTGAGGATCGCCCGCGAGATCCAGCGCTTCTCGGCGGGCGTGGGCCTGTGCTCCAAGCAGGAGGTGGCCGGAGCCCTGCGGGTGGTGCTCAGCGCCTCGCTGGCGGACTCCTGCACGAAGGCGTGCCTCAGATCGGCCGCCATGTTCGCGGTTCCCGGCGAAAGTGCCCTCAAGCAGAGCAAGTCCGCCCGGGCCGGGCTCCAGTTGTCCGTGGGTCGCTTCTACCGCTGGATGACGGATGCCAGGCTGGGAAAGTTCATCCACGAATATGCTGCCGTGTATCTGTGCGCGGGAATCGAGAATCTCCTGGAGGAGATTGCCCTGCAGTGCAATGGGAGTACGGCGGCCGCCTTGGATCAAAGTATTGCCAGGTATTTATTTTGTGTTCTCTCATTTCATTTTGAATAATATAAGTTTAGGAAGGTTTTTTGCGAAAACTTAAACTTTATTTTGAAAATAACGATAGCAAATACATACATATATCAAATAATATCCAAGCGATTCTGCATTGACTAATGTCTCCAATTCTTCATCCTAAAGTTTTGGTAACATCTCGGATCGTATTTTATTTATACCCCTAAAACATGACTGACTGACTTGCACTACTTTTAGAAAAATAACCATAAATACAATACAATAATGTGTTAGGCTTTAATAACACACATATAAATTTAATTTCATAAGGCATATATACTGAGTTACCATAATGAATCTAAATGTGCGTCTCAAAAACGTTTTCCTGCTATCTCGTTTTCCTATCCGGTTTCCATCATCGATGTTCCTTAATATTGCCGGGTTCTGTCAACATAAGCAATTACCAATATTATAAAAGTTAAGACGAATGAGTAATAATTTTTCTTCACATACTTTGAAATACAAAATTGTACTATATGTTAAAGTTCGGTCACATATATTTTTTCCCCGCCAAGACTGATATTTAAATTTTAATGTAAATAATGAACCGTATAGTTAAATTATTTTAATATAAATTGAAAAAACGTATTATTCATTACTTCGATCCAGTTCCGGCGATGTTTGGGGTCTGCTGCAACCGTTTGCCCACCTGAACGCCGGGAGAGTGGCCAGCGGAGCCCTGGCCCTGCCCAGATGGGCCAGTGTGGCCAGTCTGGCCACCTGTGTGGGCAGTGTGAGGGAGCTGAAGGAGAAGGCCCTGCGCACCCAGCAGGAGTTCCAATTGGCCGCCGCCCTCTCCGGATCCGCCCTGGCGGCCCTCTTCTACTTCATGCGCTGCTCCCAGCTGGAGCACACGGAACTCCTCGCCGCGGCTGGCTGCAGTTCTGGCCAGGCCCACACAGCTCCTCCGGGGGCGGGAGCCTCCTCCGCGGGCCACCACGTCCAGGAATTGTGCTACGAGCGAGCCTATGTGGTGCTGCCTCCGCTGGCCGAGTGGTTGCGAGTGGCCGCCGCCCACGCCGAGCACCGAAATGCTCTGATGATCGACAAGGACGACGTGATGCAGGCGGCCAGGTTGCTCCTGCCCGGAGTGGACTGCCCCATCCGGCCGGTGGCCCACGACGAGGAGCTGCCCACGAAGAAGACGCACTTCAACAATGCGCCCACTGCCGGCTCGACGGGCACGGGAACGGGCAGCAGCAGCTGCAGTTCGCCGGTGGTCAGCGGAATCGGGATGGGAATCGGGGAGGACACCTCCGAACTGGGCAGGCGAGCCACCATTGGAGTGGCCTTCAAGGTGAGTGATTTTTATAACGGAATGGTGTGAAGGGAAGATAAAATACTTTCCCTGAAAACCAACAAAAATAATGATGAACTGCTTACCAAAATAAGTGGCCATTAAAATGGTGCCTATAGATCACGTTGTTCATTATTAGTTATTTTTTAACTTTATTTATTTTGTCTTTCTTGGCATTGAGAGTCAACTAATCTGCAGCAATTTCTATAAAGTTGAGATAAATGTTTCTAAAAACGATGTTTTTGAATTTAATTTCGTGTAATAAAGCTGTCGTACAAATAGAAGAGACTTGATTAACTAATTAATAATCATTACACCAAAAAAATAAAAACTCTGGCAGTGTGTATTCAAGAATGAATGAATGAAAAGGGAAAGATCTATTGGACAATACTTGAGTATTAATATTAAATTGGCGAACATCTCATTAACGACTTTTGTTTGTAACGATATCGATTTCTTAACGGTGTACTCGTCTCTCTACTTACTGCCAAAAGTTCCATCTTCTAAATGCTATACGAAGAACTTTATCCCAACTATATTTCGTTTATAAACTAATTAAATAAATAGCTTCCTATTTTTTAACCAATTTATATATATAAGTATACAAGTGTCGCATATGCTCCAAATGCTCATTTGTTTTTCCCCGCAGCTCCTTCTGACAGGTCGGGCGGAACTCCTGGCCCAGGCCGCCCAGCTTCTGCCGCCGACCACGCGGTACGACACCCAGAACAGCGCCGGACTGACCGCCCTGATGATAGCCAGCATCCGGAATGACGAGGTGGCTCTGCACGCCCTTCTGGACGCAGGGTGCGATCCGAACGTGGAGGTGCCGCCTGCCGGGAGCGCTGGTCACCCGGCCATTCAGCCGGACACGCAGCACTGGACGGCCCTGAGTTTCGCCGCCAGCAGGGCCAACTACGTGGCCCTGAGGATTCTTTTGGAAAGGGGCGGCAAGGTGGAGGGCGGGGCCAGGAGCAGCGAGGAGAAGTGCACCTTGACCCCTCTCCAGTTGGCCGCCGGCACGGGCAACCTGGAGATCGTGGCCCTGCTCCTGGCGCACGGAGCCAATGCCTTCCTGTCCACACAGCAGAAGGACTCACTGTGCTTTGCGGGCTCTGCGCAGAAGGGTTGCTTTTGCGCCATTTCCGTGGCAGCTGCCCACGGACATCGCTCGTGTCTCCGCAAACTGCTCACCCACCCCGTTTCCCCCGGCACGCGGGATGTACTCTCGCTGGAGGAGATGCTGGCCGAGGGCGATGTGGGGGGCGTGCGAGGAGGAGGGGCAGGGGCTGGAGGTCCCAGCAGTGGCAGTGGAAGCGGCGAGGACTTGCTCCCGCTGCTCAACAAGACGCAGATCAAGCGGCTCCAGGAGGCCATGTACCACAGTGCCGAAAACAATCATTTGGGTATGTCCAGTTTGAAGGGGTCAAAATAAGAAAACTAACAATAAGGGTCGGTGAAGATTTTTTGTAGTTTTTATACCCGTTACTCGTAGAGTAAAAATGTATATTGTATTAGTGCAAAAATATGTAACAGGGAGAAGGAAGCGTTTCCGACCCTATAAAGTATGTCGAACTAGCCATGTCCGGATGTCCGTATGCCGTCTGTCCGTCCGGATGAAAGCTGAGATCTCGGGAACTATAAAAGTCACGCCTTCTCTAATCCCTCTCTTTATCAATACCTATGGAAATGTAGAAGAAATATTTCAAATCGGCCCATTCGTTAAAAAAAGTTCGCAATCAAAGTTTTATATCTCCATCTCCCTCGCACTCCATTGAGCTGAGTAACCGGTATCTGATAGTCGAGGCACCCGACTATAGGGTTCTCTCTTGTTCTTTTTTGTTTCATAGGTATTCAATGTAATTTCAAAAGTAATTAAAAACCAAAAAATGTTAGCATGTATATAAATATTTTGCTCAAACAGAGCAGAAAAGTAAGCTCTACGAAAACGTATTTGCAATTCAAATTAAGCAGCCAGCAATGACCGCTAAAGTAATTCAAGCTTCTTTAATGATTTTCTAATTCATTTGATCGGATTAAGATTGTCTTAAAATTAGTCAAAAATACAATTTCAAACCAGATATACTCGTGAACCGTTGCTAGAGTTTTGTTTACAAGCGTCTCCCTGTTCGGATATTGAGGGAAGATTTATTGTTAAGCAAAAACAAAAATAACTTATATTTATTTGCATCCATTTAATACCCCTTTACTTGTTTTTGACCTACAGATATAACCATTGAGCTGCGGAAATTGGGTGTTCCGTGGACTCTGCACTGCTGGATGCACGCCCTTTCGGCGGCCCACGACTTGCGACTGGACGCGGTTATAGATCAGTTGCTCCAAGACTTCCTGCAGGTGTGTCCGGACGACTACAGTGCCCAGTTCGTGAGCGAGTGCCTGCCCCTGCTGTTCAACATTTTCCGGAACAAGAACGAGGGCACCACCCTCCTGCTCGCGGACATCTTCGCCACCTGCTTCGGCTGGGAGACACTGCCCCCGTTGAAGGAACAGCCGCCGATGCAACCCGTCCAGGGATCCCGCATCGATCCCAAGTTCGTAAACAATCCGGAACTCAGCGATGTGACCTTCAGGTGGGTGCACAGATAGAATATCATATCTTGAAACCGGATTGGTAAACTAAAATACTAATTTGATAACAGTTAATCAATAAATTAAAGAATAAAACGCTTTAACTACGCACATTTCCCATTGCAGAGTGGAGGGCAAGATCTTCTACGGACACAAGATCGTCCTCGTCACCGCATCGCCGCGCTTCCAGAGCATGCTGAGCTCAAAACTAAGCGAGGCCAGCTCCACGCCCACGGTGCAGATCAACGACATCCGGTACCACATCTTCCAGCTGGTGATGCAGTTCCTCTACTGCGGCGGCTGCAGCTCCCTGGACGTGGCCCACGGGGATGTCCTGGAGCTGATGGCAGCGGCCAGTTTCTTCCAGCTGGAGGGATTGCTGCGCTACACGGAGGCACGATGCTCGGAAATGGTGGACGTCGACAACGTGGTGGCCATGTACATCCACGCCAAGGTGGGATTGCGCACTACACATTCGCGTTTTCAATTGAGATGCTGAACTGTTTCGATCTTCCAGGTCTACAATGCCAATCGCCTGCTGGAGTACTGCCAGTGCTTCCTGCTCCAGAACATGGTGGCCCTGCTCACCTACGATGACTCCGTGAAGCGCCTGCTCTTCGCCAAGAAGATCCCCAACCACGACGTGCTCGCCGGACTGCTGCAGACGCTCCAGAACCGTTTGAAGACCCGCAAGCCCAATTCGGGCGGTGGCTTGGTCAACTCCTACCGGTCGCCCCCGGCCACCCCCGTCAAGAAATGAAGGAGCTGCATCCCCACTTCCTCGACAGAATCGAATTCTTATTTATTGCATTGTTTTTAATTTAATCTTTGAGCTTTTATGTATTATAATAATTCCCCGTCCGCTCCTACGTCCTTCGCCCCATCCCTAGTTGTATTTTTGTATTTTCAATTTGTTCAGCGCACTGTTAACCTTTACGAACCCCAGGATGGCCGAGCAGGCGGTCCTCTAGCTATTATTTTGTAGTTGAAATTGTTTCTGCATTAAATGAAGAAAGTAAAATTTTACTCAGCAATGGTTTTATTTCGATAGAGAAGAGATACGTGTAGTCTCTAATAAAAACAAGAGAGAACGCTATAGTCGGGTTGGTGTCCCGACTATCTAATACCCGTCACTCAGCTAAAAGGAGTGTGAACGCTGTAGTCGGGTTGGTGTCCCGACTATCTAATAAACGTAACTTAGCTAAAGGGAGTACGAGGGAGATAAAAACTTTAATCAGGCATAAGTTTTAAACGAATGGTCCGATTTAAAAAATTTCTTCTACATTTCGATAGGTATTGATAAACACAACAAAACTGCATTTTTACTTTTCCGAAATATTTAAATTTTCAAAATCGTATATAAGCTATATACTTTTGCACGAATACAATATACCCTTTTACTCTACGAGTAACGGGTATAAAAATCTTCACTCACATATTTTCCACCTTAGGTGGCGGTTGAATTACTTTGTTAAAGTGCTTCGGAAATTAATAAGTGATTTTCTTTTTGTTTGCCATACAAAAAGACAAGACATTCCTTTGAGAAGGAGATTCGAAATTGAGTACAAACTATCCCAATTTGTATAGAGTAGAGAAGACTTTGCTAAAAACCTTAAGAAATTGCAGAATATTTTTCAGAAATATTAGTTCTCTCTTTTCCCAAATTCGCTAAACCCACACAATTGAGTTGAATTTCCGCCATTTGTTTATTAGACCTTGGGGGGCTTATCGTAATCAAGATCCGGCTCCGACACCTGCTCGCTGACCTGTTTGGCGGCCAGTGAAATCTGGGGCAGGATGGCCCCACCCTCGGGCACAAAGCCGTGGTCATCGGCCTTGTAGGTGACGGTTACTTCCTTTCCGGTGGCATCGAAGTAGGAGTAGGAGCCGCTGATCTCGAGATACTCATTTTCGGTGCCTTGGTTCCTCACCACCGCCTCCTCTCTGCGGTGGGTGCCATCCTCGCCGAGATAGGAGAAATTGTAGGACCCGTCCTCGTGTTTCTCGTGGGTTGACTCGAGAATGGCCACCGGTGGCTGGGCGGTGGGGCTGTCATGATCCAGCGGAGCACTCAGAACAACCGCCAGGCAGAAAGCCAAGGAGATGATAACCTGAGAAGAAGATTTGGGAATGGGGTAATCCTCGGAGTGGTCGCCTCCCTGTGTGCAATACTCACAATCTTGATCATGCTGCTGTCTGGACGGGAGGCTGCCTTTGATTTGACTCTGAGTCAGCGAAGACAGCTCTTTATATGGCCAAAAATGAAATGGAATTGGAATTGCTGGTCGCCTTGCTTACCGGTTATCGGCCAATATCCAGACACCTACTTACATACGTACAATATGTACAATATGAATCCGCGGGTATTTACTTTAAACCCGTTCTAAGAATTAATTAAAGAGCAAGCTTCTTACCCAGGCCCATCTTCCATCTCCCACTGCAATTTCGAATTTCGGCCTGCAATTTGGGGTTCTTAATTTATGTTCGACCCCGGATCAGGGTCTTATTTGCTCATCTGCGGCATCCCAACATTCTTGTCGATTCGAGAGATTCTATTGTCAACAAATATATTATAATTCCTAAAGTGTTTTATTTTATAATAAGCTTTATAAAAAAATTCAAAAGTACTCTTTCCAGATCCAATCGAATTGAGGAAAATTACCATTTATCTACAACTCTGCAAAAACATAATAGAGAAATGATTCCTGTAATGGTGTTTAAACTATGTATAAGGCCCTCTACAGTTTAAGTATCCATTTTCTTTCAGTGAGTCTTTCTTTCAAGTTTTGGAAAATAATGAATATTAAAGAGATTAATGCGGTTGCCCTCGCCACTTTACATTGCGCTATTCAGTTCGATTTCAGCTGCAACCTCTTCGGTTTTCTATTTTTTGGGCATTTTCCAGATTCGATTTTTCTCGAACGTGAACATGCCGGGGAATCGGTTTTCCGTTCGCAATTGTTTACACGAAAACTATAAACAAAGCAAACACACGGCGTCCGTCGCCGCGCTTCGCCCTCATTGATGTTATTTTTGGCCACTGGGCATAAGGCAGAAGGCATAAGGCAGCACTAAATTCTCCATCCTCTCCAGCCGACCATATTATACGCGTTCTACATAGCAGCCGGTCAGATGAAGATGTTGGGGGCCAATGGGATGCAGATGGAGATGCGGATGGGGATGGGGGTGGGTGGAACATCGCGGGCAGGGGCAGAATACTTAAAGGTGCCACATACGCATCGTTCGATTTGGATGCGGTCGGTTTCATGGCGTTTTGTTTATGCAACAATAAATTTTACATTTAATTTTCGTTTCATTTGAAAGGCTACAGCAATGTCGAAGAATGCCCCGATTTGGATCTGAATTGGATCTGCTCCCGGCGGGCGAAGCAATTTGTTAAGTTTCGCGTACCGGGGGAATCTGGCAAGTATTGTTTCTTTGTTTGCGCAGTGATATAATGCCTTATTAATCCAAATTCAAAAATTCCGATTAAATGTTGAGCAATTGAAAATTGTAAATCGCTAAACTGGCTGAATATATGAACACTGAAAACCATTTCGATTTTCTTATTATTTTTTGTCTTGATTTCGAATCGTTCTTTTGCCTTGAACTTTGTATTCCTTGCTTTTGTAATTTTAGGGAACTAGTCATTGGGTGTTGCCCTCTTGGTTTTTATACAAGTGGAATTTATATACCAAAATTTCTGCTCCCACTTACAGTTTTGGACTATCAAAAGCTCTGCAGAAAAGATTAAAGGATCTATCTTTAAATTTAATTAGAGTTTTTATAGATGCTAATGATTTTGATGATAAAGATTGTAAATGAGCCGCAAAATGAGTTCCATGCGTCGTTGAAACCGTTGACTTTGATTAGTCAAACAAAATATATATCTCAATAAGCAAGATGGGGGAACATACTTACCAGCATTTACAGATGGGGTCTATCACCTGGAAATTGTTGGCCAAACTCACAGTAAATACGCCTTTTTCCCTTTCCTGTCGTTGTTGAAATTAAACGCCAGTAAGCGGAAAAAGACAAATCGACTAGAATTTTGTGTACACTTTTAGACACATACCGATCTGAACACATGGCACCGCGATGAGATTGGTTCTTGTGCTTCTGCTTGTTTAGAAATTGAATTAATTTAATTCGGTTCGATTGATTTATGGACCAATCTGTGCTCTGGAAAACTGTGCCAAGAGGCGGCTGGGCTGCTGATCGGCGCTGCTGTCTAATGATCGAGCGTCTATATGCACGGGCGGTACGAAAATAGTTTTATTTTTATAACTGTGTGCTGGTTTGGTTTCTTTTTTTATGGACTTCCCCCACATACGCAATGGACGGGATGGACGACGACGGCGATGATGATGCTGATGGCATCTGCCAATGCACACAGCTGTCTTCCGATGCCAACTACATGCACATACGCATATATTTATAAAGATATCTGGGCAAGGAAGTTGTAAACCACTCGGGAGGAGGCTGCCCATTAAGTTGTGATTTGTTTCGCGGACTGGCAATTAAGAGCGGCATCCACCTACTCCAAAATCCGTCCTCGCGCGGAGACAAAGGCCGCGAAAAAGTGAAAATGTGAGAAAATTCAGCCAGAAAATGCACGGCCAAGGGTGGCGGCTGGGAAAGCCGGGAAATCGGGGGGCTGGGATAAACAAAAACGACGACATGCCAAATGAAACGGCAGCGCAAAAAGCGCAAAACTTTCGACAGTCGGGAAACAAAAAGACAGACAGCCAGAGAGGAATACATGCGGACGTGCGAGTATGTATAGGATAAATAAATAAAACTGAAAACTGAAAACGGAAAATTATGAAAAACAGGCGGCCGTAGTAGGTTGAAGCGTTCGCCAGCGACACGAGTGGACTTTTGGATTTTTAAATATTTTTAGCCAAACGGCAAAACCGAATATTTTGCCAGTCGAGTGGGATATTGGAAAGATGAAAAATTATCGTCACTGTGTGTGTGTGTGTGTGTGTGTCGGTGTGGGTGTGGTTGATCTCGGGACTTGGCAACAGGGGCCGAAAAACGCCCACTTCCGTGCGGAATCTTTAAAGGAGATCCTGTTCTCGGAATCCCAATTGCCGGCACTCAGCACAATTTAAATCGGTTGAAATACATAGTTTGTAAGATATTTTAAACGGTGTAACGTTATTATTTCCTGTGCTGATTGGGTGGGAGGACTTTCCTATTATTACTGTGGGGTTTTCCGATCGCTCGAGGATTGTCTAGAAATCTTTAAAGCGAACCGTACACGCTGACGCTTCGCGACGCACTGCACCTACGCTCCAAAATTTTGAAAACTCAAAGACATTTAGAAAATTCTATTCACGAAATGAATGGGGGAGGAAGCGAGATGGCGATGTTCGGCAAGAAAGAGAGGGCGTTAGAAAATTGAAAAGAGAGGGCGCGAGCATGGCGATGAATGGCTGCTCTCAAGTGCAGATCCGAACGATCCGATCGCTAGCCAAGGAGCCAGGCAATTTATGCTGCTGCTCAATGGCAGCAGATGGGCAGCCGCACCACCCACCACCCACCACCACCCCACCCACGCCCCATGGCATAGAAAAATCCGTGTCTAAAATCGGACAAAAAGCAAGGGGGAGCCGAATCGATGAGTGCAGTTCGGCGTCAAAGTTCAAGCGGTTTTCGCAGTCGCGCGGAAAGAATTCCACACTTTCCACAATTCGATGATCGGCTGTTTGGTCTAAACATGGCTGCGGCCACACCCAGTCTTCCAGCCCGTATCCCCACTCCATGTCCGTGTCCGTGTCCGTGTCCGTACGTGTACGGGTCTCAGTCTCAGTCTTAGTCAGCCGGTGTATCCATCAGTTGGCGGGGTGAAAATAAACAACAAAGGGGGAAAATACACAAAAAAAGGAGAGCAGCGAATATGAACATTTTTATTCTCTAAACATTCCTGGATGTTTATGTTTTCTTCGGGCGGAACTGACGGTGCTCGGTGCTGGGTGCTCAAGTGCTGGGCCTCGGTTGAAACAAGATTCCGAAAAGATTCTAAAACGCTTAGTTAGGGCTCCCGGTTTTCCGAATTGAAAAACCGCCCCCTGCTTTTCCATTTAACTTTCTCTCACATTGTAAACATTTCACTTGACGCTTGATGCTAAATTTAACATTTTCGCCTTCGGGCAAAACAGGCAAATAAATTACGGAAATAAACAAAAATGAGAAACAGCAGCGGCAACAAAAAACTAAAGTTACCTGCGCTTCGAATGGCGGAGAAAAAATAAATATGTTGAGTAGAAATGGGAAATGCATGGGTGGCAAAAGGGCAGGAAAAACTGGATATAAACATTCGCCTGGGTTTGGAGGAGGTCGATTTGGTTGGGATCTTAATGCGAATAATTAGCTGCATCCAAGTCAAAATTATGTAATTGTACAGCCTGCACGAATGAATGCCTGCTATTACAGAAACATATAAGTAATTGTTGAATCATTCGCAGAGTTTAAAGCTTCCGGCACAAATTGCTTAGAGAAGTAAATTATTGGAAAATCTTTACCCCCGTTCGGATTCATAAGTACATTTAAAAAATGCATGCTTAAATATGTATGTTACATAGATATATTTTTAATCAATGTGTATATTTCCTTTTCATTATCGTGAACCGAATGGCTGTGGCCACATCGATTTGTATTTCCGCTTGCTTGCTTTGTAAAATCATGAGAATAAAGAAGGTCGAAAAAAGCGAACTTTTTCAAATAAAAGATAACAATTCTTTATAATCTTTGCTATTAAATGCCTTCGATTCCGACCCCATAAAGTATAGGTATATGTATATTTTCGACCAGCATGACTAGACGAGTTGATCTAGTCTTTTGCGTCTGTCCGTCCGTTTCTACGGGATCTAGTCTCTTAGTTTTTAAGCTACCGGGATGAAACCTTACTAAAAGCCTTCACTCTATTGGAAATTATAGCTGCGATGTTCTTTGACATATTATCTTCTACTTTTCGGAGTATGTATTTTTTAATATTTCAGAAATTAAATTCAATACAAAACAAGAGAGAACGCTATAGCCGTTACTCAGCTAAAGGAAGTGCGTGGGAGGTGGTGCTTGCACTGCTTGAATACCATTATTTGCTCATAACTTTTTTAAGAATGGTCCGATTTGAACAATTTCTTCTACATTTCGATAGGTATAAATAAACACAACAAAATGGCATTTACAATATACTCGAAATCTTTAAAGATGTGGGCGCCAGACACCTTTTAAAATCGTTTAAGGCGGTTGTACTTGAGCTGCGTAGGAATCCCAACCATTAGCATGGTTAATCCCAACTTCCCAGCTTTTATAGTTTCCGAGGTCTCAGCGTTTATACGGACAGACCGACGTACATGGCTAGATCGAATATATATACTTTTTAGGTCGGAAAAGCGTTCTTCTATCTGTTACATACTTTTGCACGAATACAATATACCCTTTTACTTTACGAGTAACGGGTATAAAAACAGGACAACATATCATATAGACAATAATAGGAAAAACAAGAGAGAACGCTACCCGTTACTCAGCTAAGGAAAGTGCGAGGGAGACGTAGGTATGCATGCTGCAAAGCGGCTGCTTGCTCTGATTTAATTTCATTATTTGCTCATAACTTTTTAATGAATGGTCCGATTTAAAAAAAAAATCGTCTACATTTCGATATATATGTATACATAAACATAACAAAATTGCATTTATACTTCTCCGAAATCTTTAAGGATGTTGGCGCCAGACACATTTTAAAACCTTAAAGGGCGATTGTGGGCGTTAGAGGGGGCGTGACTGAAATAAACTTGCGCTGCGTAGGAAGCCCAAGAATATGTGTGGGTAATCCCAACTTTCTAGCTTTTGTAGTTTCCGAGATCTCAGCGTTCATACGGACAAACGGACGGACGGACATGGCTAGATCGAATCGGCTAGTGATACTGATTAAGTATATACTTTATAGGGTCGGAAACGCTCTGTTTTACCTGTTACATACTTTTTCACGAATACAATATACAATATATATGTATACTTGCTTCATGAATTTAGATACCTTTCTTGTAATACCCTTCACTCAATGAATAATAAACCCATGGTAATCCATCGAATTATTTTATTTAATATTGAATGTTTCAGACTTTAATTATGAAGGAACAAAACCGGAAGATTTTTCTATCAAACATTGAATGAAAAACATTAGTGTTATACGAATTTTACAAAGTCAGATACATTTTACTATCTCACTGTTATTTGTTCTCTAAATTTCCTATCAACTTGAGCCATGAGCGAAAGACAGGAGAGTAAAGAGGAGAAGGTCACGTCCATCGAGTCTTTAATGGACAACATGTTCACCCGGCTGCGGATCATCGCCGTGGACGTGGAGAAGTTGCAAAAGGCCAAAGAGAAGCTGGGGAACATGCAGCGAAGGAATACCTTCTTCCAACTATTGGGTCAGGATGACGACGTCAGCATTAACCGGGGCGGAAGCGAGATGATGGTCCTTCGCTCCAAGTATTCCCTGGTGTCGGACATTAACCAAAAATATGACACCGGCTCGGAGGAGGAACTCGATTTCGAGGAGTTGAGCGAGGACCTTTGCCACATCCCATTCGAAGAGGACCGATGGCACGGCTATTTCAAGGGATTCCAGATCCTGACCACACCACTTGCCCCCGATCCCAACGAAAACCGCAAGTGTATCGAACTTTCGGCAATGAAGAACTGTGATCATGAGCTGAAAAGTTATCTGCGTAAGTTTGGAAGCCATATTGCTTATACATTTTCCATAAAATTAATTTATTTGTAACATCAATGTATGTTGCCCTGTATACTAATTTCCAATCGAAAATTGTCTGCTCTTGCAGCCCTAGAGTAAAAGTTTATGTAAGTTAGTTTTCCAAGTTGCATTGCATCCAAAATTTATTGCTGTAATACAACTAACGAAACACTCAACTTTTTTGACTGACCAAGAGAAAAAGAGTTTTAGTTTAACCGCTACTTACTAAGATCAGAAAAATCGAACAATACATTTTTGTCTTGAAGGATTCTAATGCATTCGCAATTCCTTTCAGTAAACGGAGTCCGCTGCTTCCTGATCAATCTTTCCGTGGGCACCCAGCATGACAACCAGAGTATGATCGTGAAGCTGCGAGAGGCGGAGATCAGTGTTTCCAAGGAGTTGGGCTTTCCGGTGGCGTCCTCGGTCATGGTAAAAATTTCTCCGCGGCACCAGTTCACCGGCGGTTTCAGCACTCAGTTCTGCCAGGATGGCAAGACGTCCATCGAATTGGTGAAGGGCCAAAAGATAATCCTGACTGTAGATCGAGAGTACTCCGACCGGTGCAGCTCGGAAGTTATATATGTGAATGCACGCTTTCTGATCGTTGATGTCCAGGAACTGGACTTCATCCTGATCGGCGAGGATATCCAGCTGATGGTGCGCAGCGTCCATGCGAACCACCTCAAGTGCTGTGTGGCCAGGGGTGGAATGCTGTTCGCCCACATGCCCGTCCTGTTTCCGGCCAGGTGCCGTCGTTTCCGGGTCTCGTACGAGGAGCTGGAGGACCTGACCTTCGCACGAGAGGTTGGCCTGAATGTGGTGGTGTCGCATATCGTGGGCACCCCGAAGTACCTGGACGATTTGGAGCATGCGATGGCCGTCATGCACTGCGATGGCATGCGGCTGTACGCCAGAGTGGTTCTCAACGAGATCCAGGGCTGCAAAGGGGAGCTGAACTGGGCCATCAAGCGCTACGATGGCTTCCTGGTGGAACTGGCCAAGCCGGCAATTATTCCGGACATCATGCACCTGTGTCCCGACGCAGAGTGCTTCATGCAGCTGGCTTACGCCTCAAAAAAACCCATTATCTTTGACCCGCGGCTTTTGGACGAGCAGAAGCTTAGGGTGGACCCGGCGCACTACTACTACACTTTCTACTATCCGGACAAGTACGTGGTGACCTGCCCACAGCCGAAAGGGACCATCTACTTCCGCTTCTTGCAAGGCGCCATCTTCCAGCAGATCTGCCCAGTCGCGCTGGCCAGCACTCCGTACTGCGATCGTTCCCACACTGGAGCCGATAGCCTAGCGCGGGCCGTGGTAACCGCCTCCATGGAGGTTCAGGCGGTGTCCATCGTCGTTATCGGGGTCACCACGCGGATGGTGCAGAAGATAGCCCACTTCCGACCGCAGGCTCCCATCCTATTCGTCAGCCACATGCGCTCCGCCGAGGACTACGTTTCAATGTACCATAACGTTACAATGCTCCCCTTTCGAACCAAATCCTTCATTACGCATCAGAGGAACGTCTTTCGAAAGGCCATCTACGGGATGGCCTACTTAGTCAAGCGGAAGATTGCCAAGCAGAACGATCCGGTGATCCTGGTGTACAACTACGAGGAGGGCACAACGTTCCCCGAAAAGTATGTCGTTTACAAAGTGGACAAGACAAACTTTGCCCCCCAAATGGCGGACATTTTGTTCACCGTGGACCAAGACCAGAAACGGCAGACCCTCAAGGATATTGAGGCCATCTAGATCCCATAAAGTGTGTATATTATTTATTTGGTTTGGTGAGTAATCGGAATGTTAATGCGTTGGCCTAGAATATACAAAACAGATACATACATAAATACATAGATACACATTGCCTACACTGATCTAAAGGTTTCTGTACAGAATCGATACCCGTAATTGCATTAGGGAATTTTGTCGTTGAAGGTATGTACAGACTATATGCGGGAAATCAACAGTTGCTTTTCAAATTCACCTAAGCTTTACAGTGCCAACCCAAAGTTGAATATTCCCTCTTCATCTTATTATTTAACCTTGAGCCTTGAGAATCCGAAAGGCGACAACTTCAGGGGTTCGATTTAACAAGTAGGAAAAAAATTAACGTTAAAGCTGTTATCTTTCAGCTTAACCCGCTCAGGGATTCTTTTGCAAAGCCCTTGAGGTTACGTGCTCATAGGCGGCCTTCAGTGTGGTGTAGCAGTAGCCCGCCATTCCATTCATCTCGGCCTGAAAATTGGGGCCTCCCGTCAGATCATCCAGAAGAGCCAACTCCGCACCCAAGTGGGGAACCGCAGCGCGCAGCATCGTGAGCATGGTGAGCGGAATCATGTTGTCCGCATTAAGCTGGGCGGCATTTGCTGTAAAAATGGATATTAATGAACGCTTTCACGGTTTTCTATGCGAATGAGAGCTCACCAGCCATGGCGTGCTCGTAGGCCTCGGTTAGCAGCTGTGTGCTGCGCTGTATCACAGTCAACATGTCCTGGGGACTAAACTTCTCCTGCAGTTCCTTTAACGTCAGGACGGACTCCTCAAATTTGGGATCCAGCATCACGTTTTGTAGGAAACTGAAACCAAAATACAAAATAAATATCAATTATTTTGTAGGACTTCCTTTAGTTATAAGAAAATATTTATTTTTTATAAAAAATAGCTTAACTATCTGATTGTACCTCTCATGACCCATAAGTTCAACGAGCTCTTGGTCCTTAAGTTTCTCGGCAAGATTTAGATTCTGCCGATACATTTCATCCTTTCGACTGTACTTATTTGCGTACAGCACAAAGAGGGTGGAGTAGATACCCTCTGATAACACAAGTGGGTAAAGCAAGGTAATATGTGATATAACCTCCCTGCTGCCTTCCATGTGGCAATAGTCCTCAGGCAAAGCTGGAAACATCTTACGCACAAAGCGGTAAATGCGACGCGATATGGACTCCCACTCTCTCATGGCCTGCTTAGCCAAGATCGGGGTGGGCTTAACCTTCCAGTAGCCATATGAGTAGTGGAAACAGTTCGCGATGCGCTCATTCAAGGCGTACAGCGGATGATGACGATCCTTGAAAGCCTGCTCGAGGTACAAACGAATAGAGGCCACATCCTGCTCCGTGAGGATCGAGGCCATTCCAAAACTGGGGACCTGCTCCAGCAGTCCACTCTTTACGGATGTTGTTGAGGTAATCGAGCAATCGCTGCTGTTCATGTGTTTCGAGATGCTGTTATTGTTGTTGTGACTTAGTTTTGTAAAACTTTCATTGAGCGTGCTGGATTCATCGCCATTTAAGGTGCTGTTTAGCAGGCTTTGGTCCAACTGAAAACTGGTCAAGCTACTGGTGTCCAAGTCACGAGATGTATTGTGACCCATGGAGAGCAAGCTATCCGCCCTCTGCAATTCACCTGGCTTGCTGTTAAGTGTCTCTTGGGAGTGGATACGGCGTGGTGGAAATCCCAGAAAGTCCAGCGCCTCCGTTTGAAGCTTGTTCAGTGTGTTTGTGGTGGTCCGTGCTTTCGCCAGAGGGGAGTCGGTCTTCTGTGGCAGCGGCAGACTGAGCAGAATGTTGTTGAAGTAGTTTCCGGGCTTGGCGCCTTCTCGAGCCCTTTGCTTGCTCATGTACACCGCTATGCAGTTCCACATTTGAGCCGTGCTGAGCGTGGGTTTCGAGGATTTTCTGAGGGTGCCTCCTGAGGAATTACCACCGGAGCTGCTGCTGGTGGCCGTACAATTAGCCAGGTCCGATTCGAAGTTGTTGAACAGCGAGCGCCACTTGCGGTTGTGGTCCACCACTTGGCGCCCAAGGGAGCTGAAAAAGGGATAATTTTAAAATGTAATCATTAATTTTGCGTCCCATTGACTAACCTGGGGTACTTAGGAAAGCGCCGATTTAATACCAGTTCGCCGGCCTGGATGCGCACCGTCTCCCAGGTGCCGCTCAGCTGCCCGAACATCTTGTTACCGATTAGCTCGCAGGTGTCGTCGGACTCCCCGGTCGCTATACATCCACTTCCGGCATCTCCGCTGGGCATATAATACTCTCCCCGCCCGTTGGGGCCGTGGAGCGTGAGTTCGCCCTCATAGTAATAGTCATTCTCAAAGACCGCAACTCCACTGCCCATCAGATCATCTCCGGAGAAGCTGCCCTCGAAGTAGTCACCGCGGTTTGTTATGCAGCTGCCGATGCCAGATCGCTTATTGTCCGCGAACATCCCCATGTACTTGTCCCCACTAACCAGGTCCTCGATCACACCATATCCACTGCGGGCATTGGCCTGGTACTCGCCCACGTAGATGTATCGGTTGTTTCGCATCATTCCATGGCCGTGGAACAGGCCCTCGCAAAAGTTTCCCTCGTACACTTCGCTTTCTGGAGTATCCTTGTTGTGGATTTCGTAAACACCGTGGCCGTGGAAGCGTCCACCCTTGAAGTGACCCACATACAGGCCCGATGACGGAATCACCATCTTGCCATAGCCTGCACATTAAAATGTATAAAGTAATAAGTAGCTGATAGCACTTGTATACAAAATAATAACCATGAAACGCTCCCCAGAAATTTATGACACCTGACTATAGCGTTCTCTCTTGTTTTTCGATGGCATTATTTGTTTTTATTTTTATATTTGTTTTTATTTGTATACATACGTGCAAAAGGTAGAAGGCTCTTTTCCGACCCTATAAAGTATATATATTCTAGTGATCCTGAACTAGCCGAGTCGATCTAGCCATGATCGTCTGTCTGTATGAACGCTGAGTCCTCGGAAACTACAAAAGCTAGAAAGTTGGGATTACCAACACATATTCTTGGGCTTCATACGCAGCGCAAGTTTATTTCAGCCGAGCGCCCATAATCGCCCACAAACGATACTAAAATGTGTCTGGCGCCCACATTTTTAAAGATTTCGGGGAAGTATTTACAATTTTGTTGTGTATAGTTATACCTATCGAAATGTAGAAGAAATTTTTCAAATCGGACCTTTCGTTAAAAAGTTATGCCCGATCAAAGTTTTATATCTCGCACTCCCTTTAGCTGAGTAACGGGTATCTGATAGTCGGGGCACCCGACTATAGCGTTCTCTCTTGTTTAAACTTCAAAATGTTAAATTTGTTTCTTTTTTCGAAAAGTTAAGCTTTTTCGCAATGTTAAGCTCTGATCTATTGACTTTAAAATAAAACGAAAATTGGCTTAATTGGTTGGATACGAGCCGATATTTACCACCACGATATTAGCACCATCAGAATTTGCTATTCCTGGGGTGCGGTTTGGCTGTAAACTAGTGTGATTGAAGCACTCGACTATAGCGTTCCATTAGTATTAACTTAAAAGATATTAAATATTTATCTCCTACCTTCGATGATACCATAATACAGCTCTCCGCAGTAAACGCTGCCGTCTGGATACTCTAGATAGCAGTTTCCGTGAAGGACACCCTTTCTCCAAGTTCCGCACGCCTTCACCCTGGAGAACTTAGGGTGCTCTCGACTAAACTCGTAACCGGTGGAGCGAGAACTGGGCACCGGACTGCCGAGTGGTCTGCCCAAGGACGCCACAATGCTCGATTGCAGCTGGTCCAGCCACACCTTGCGCATCTCCTGTGAACGAGTTGCTACCAAAAGGGTCTTTTCCGGCGTTGTCAAGCGCAGGTACAGGTCGCCTTCGGTCCACACCCACAGAGTAGTCAAAGGATAGGAGTACAGCGAGTTGCCGCCCACCTGGCAGAGGAAGTCCGAAAACAAGATGAAGCTGTTGCTGGACATGCTAATGCCGGAGGTGACTAGTTTCAGAGGCACCAGGGCCGACGTGAGTATCACTCTTCGCTGCCGCTTTCTGAACTGAACTATCCTTGGGTTGCGATCGTTGCTGCTCCAGAAATCTCTGGTGTTCACGGCCAGCTCCTGGCTGATGCAGCTGTGTCGTGCAAACTCCGACCAAGCCACTCTGTGTTCTCCATACTCCGGTTGCGTCTTAACTAGCAGCTCCATGAACTGGACAAACAGCTGGTAGATACTGAAGGGTTGCTGAAACAACCGAGTCACGTAGCTCTCCTCGTTGAGCTCAGCCAGTGGGCTGCCAAGTCCAGCAATAGCGGCCACCGCCTCAACGAATCCGTTCACTGAGTACACATCGCAATAGGCCTTCGTGTAACCGTCGAACAGTTCGATGTATTCCTTGTAGTGGCAGATGAATAGCAGATCGGCCGGCTGCACAAAATCAGCTCGGTAGAAGCCCTCCAACGAATGCAAGGTTGCCACAAGCAGGCACAGGATTCGCTCCCAGTTTACCAGCAGCGGACCGAGGACGCTGAGCGCATCCAACGCCGACTGCCGTTGCCAGATCTCCAGTGTTTGGACTGCCTGTCGGTGCTTGAGCAGCAGCTGCAACTGTGATTGCAGATGACTCAGGTAGTAGTGATACTGGCGCTGGAACTGCCTTTGGTTTTGCAGCGTGTAACCGCCGGAGGACATAAGCAGGCGCAGTTGTCGAGGCCACGCAGCTCCCAGTTGAAGCTGGATGAGCGTTTGGGCATAAGTGCTAGATTGCTGCAGATGTCGCATTGGAGGCGGTGGCTGCAGGGATTGTATTTGTCCAGAGGCATTGAGCAGCAGCGTGTGGTAGTCGCCGCATGTCGCCTCCAGCGCCGAGTTCTGATCCATGGGTAGTGTCGCCGAGTTATCCGTTATGGTGATCTCCATGGGTGAGCTTACATCCTCGCCCAACTGGGAATGATTGTTTAGGCCCCAGTGGTAGAGCCTTCCATCGAGGGTGCGGGCCACCGTGTGCTCCAACCCGGCTGCAATGCTGCACACGCCCATGCTGTCCAGTTTCTGGAGGCGCGTGACATTGGCTCTCCGGATGTGATCCCCGGTGCCAAGAAGACCATTATTGGAGGCTCCAAAGGTGAATAGTTGGGTGTGAAGCAGGGCATAGCCTTGATGGAGCAGGTGCCTCGTATTGGCCGCAAAGCTGCGCTCAGAGTTGTCGCTGCTGAGGGATTTAACGGAGGCACGCTCTTCCTCGGGCTCTTCCTTTGCACTGGCCACCGGAAGCTGGAGCACATCGTCGGCCAGGTTGTAGGGAGCAACCAACATCACAAAGTGCTCGTTTCCGGCAGCCAGGTCCAGCAGTTCCTTGCCCTCTTCGTATAGGCGCATGTGGCGGGGCTGTTGTTCCGCCTTAAAGACCTCTCCGCAACTGCCCATGACATAAGTTTCCCCGGCAGAGCCGACAAAGACCACGCCCTGGGCGGAGCAGCAAACGCGGCGGATGCGAACGCCCTCCGCGAGCAGTTCCAGTGGATCGAAACCGAGGGTTTGCCAGGCGTGTGGGTGACCCACATCCCGACCAGATCCCGTGGACTGGCGCTGCACAGAGCCGTTGCTGAGGACCACGAAGAGTTCCTGGCTGCCGGAGCAGAAGTCCATGTCCACCACATCGGTGCGCAAGAGTTGTATGTCCAGGTGGTTGCGGTTGGCCTGCAGCTGGGCGGAGTAGAGGGCGTGGTCGGTGGTCAGGAGGAGCAGGCCCTCGCCAATGCTGCAAATCCGCGATGCGGGAGCCCGCCGAAGGGGGGGCAATCCGCGCCAGTGAAGCTGCAGCGTCCTGCCCCCGTGGTAGATAACGAAGCTCTCCCGATCCTCCTGACCCCCGGATGCCGAGTCATCCGTTGCACTGGCCATGATGCGCAAATTGTTGGTGGGGATTTGACCAGGGCCAAAGTTTTGTAACACGACGCAATTGCACGATTCGCCAACAGGCCGTTCTTACATACTGCACGTTCTCCGGTCTCCGCTAGGCGCTATTGGCACCATCGATCATCTTACGCCGCGGATTGGAACCAATTTTGGATGCCGCAGAAGAAAAAGGGTCTGTTTTCACTTGTTTTTACTGGCTAATAAGAATTCATTGTTTTTTAGAGGTGGGAGAAACATCGATGGAAACATCGATGCATTGATGTTTTAACATTTTTTAGAAACATCGATGTTTTTGGCGATGTTTCTCCACCTCTAGTGGAAGAAAGAGAAGGAATGAAAATAAACATCAGCTGTTCACAGGTCACAATCAAGAGGAAGAGGAAGAGGTAAGCAGAGGTGGATTCGACATTCTAAATCAATTCTAACTGAAATTTAAAGATTCCATTAGGAAACCAGGCTGTGTGTATTTCAAGTCAAGTGTTTTATTTTAGGTGCAATGGGCACCCGCAGTCTGCCACTCCGGTGCAGGTGGGCTGAATATTTCCCTGCGATCTGCAATATAATACGTATGTATATTAAATTGGATAATAATGAGGGGATTCTCTAAACTGTTGAATCGCTGAATTGTTGAATTTTGGTCAGCTGTTAATCAGCTGTTCCATACAAAATCAAGTTTCAGACATTTCAGCAATTCAACAACCTCGAGGCTGTTGAAAATTTTGA
>JBAMCJ010002288.1:0-30978 GCA_037075205.1 Drosophila prostipennis | reverse complement strand
GGACGGTTCGGCGTGCCTGCCCATTGCGTTCGTCAGTCGTTCCATCGGTGAGTTTGCCGTGTCTGCAGTTGTTGCGTTCTGCTGACTCTGCTACTGTGCGCCTGGTCGCTGTATGAGTTGCGTGGATTCATGTTGACTTGCAACTCAGTTGCGTTGGGTGGTTTGAGTTTCTTGACCCATGTTGAGCAACCTTGATTACCAACAGTCTCGTTAGTTCCCTTTGCAAACTGCACGCATCAGGTCCGCATTCTCGCTGTTGCTAGGGGATCTCCTGCCTCGAGATATTTAAAAACAAGAAAGGAAGTTAACTTCGGCCAGCCGAAGTTTATATACCCTTGCAGATATGCATATTTAAAATGTGGTTTTTAAATTGTCAAAAATAAAAACGCCTACTTCCTACAAAGTTACAATGTTTTTCTATTATTATACCCGTTACTCGTGCAAAAGTATGTAACAGCTAGAAGTAAGCGTTTCCGACCCCATAAAGTATATACATACATTCTTGATCAGGATCACTAGCCGAGTCGATCAACCATCGCTAATGCTGAACGCAAAACTGAGTGGGGTAGGTTCAGGTGATGGCTGCTCGTCGTTCTCTTGGTTGTTGCAGGTCCGTTGATATTGATATTGCTAACGCGGCATACGTAGCTACTTGATGATGCTGCACAGTGGTAAATTGATTTGACCATGCTGTATCCTTTAGCTTAGTCAGCCTTCGTTGTAGATGATCCGTTCTTGCCGTTCTTGCAGTGCCGAGTCGTTCATAGAATATCCCGGGCTGATTGGCGAACTGAGTTACATTTGTGGGCTGTCCCACTGCAAGCGAAAGAATAAGTAGCATTTGGGACCTCTTCTGAAACCATTGCTCCTTCGATGAAACTGTTAGACTGCTTTGTCGATACGTCTTCTTTAAGAAGCGGCAAAAGCCGCGTGATTGGTCGCTGAAATACGCCAGACGCAGTTTTTAGGTATACTATGCGTACGTAATTGTCTTTATCAGGATATGTCGTTACTACTTTTTCCATAGGCCAACTCGTCTCCGGCAGTTTAACTTCCTTTATTAATACCAAAAGCCCTTCCTTGCCGTTCTGCGACTTGGTCTTCCATTTGCTGCTTTTCCATGCCTTAGGCATAGTACCTTGGTCCAGTGTTGCCCCCAGGTCTGAAGACGGTTCAGAAGGTAGCAGTTCTCTGTCGCCTTGCACTAGCGAGAGATTTTCCGATAAGTGTTTTTTGATTCGGCTGCACAACTTTTGAATGACTTGTCTTCTGGACTCGGAATTGTTCCTGCTACAGTCCATCCGAACATGGTGTTCTGAAGGATGCTGATTTGGCAGTAACAAGGAATAATAGTGCTCTGCGCCGATAAGCATGTCAATTTTACCTGGCGTATTAAAATCTGGGTCTGCCAGAGATATGTCGGTTGGAATATCAAAGCTGGAAGACCTTATTTCGTGGGCTGAATGATCAGCCATAATCTGGGGAAGCACCAACGCTTCTATTTCTTCCGTGAAGTCATTGTACAGGGACTTTACACGTATTTTAACTTGGGAACGGCACATTTTTGTACCGCCGCCAACACTTCCAAAACGGACTAAAGTCTTGTGTCTTTTTAACGAAAGCCTTGATGCCATTTGTTCAGAAATCAAATTCACCTGAGATCCTGAATCGAGTAGTGCTCTGAATCTCACCTCTCTTTCGGATTTGGTTTCTACTGCCACTTTGGCTGTGGCTAGTAAGATGTTCTGGTCAGTAATTGCTGCGCCTACAACAAGGTCTGGCGGAACTGTCGGATCTCCCAAATCTGATTCCAAATGCAACATCGTATTGTGTTTTTTATCGCATTTAAAACTTTGACAGTCTTTCGACTTGTGGTGTGTGCTAAAACAATTTATACTCATTTGCTGGTTTTGTGCCCAATTTAATCTGTCAGATACAGCCTTAGATCGGAACTCATAGCATCTGAATAAAGGGTGATTTCCTCCTTTACAGAATTCACATGAAGCTATTTTTTCACTTGTTATCGCACAAGTTGAGTTTTTTGGGTGTCTATTAGAAGATTTTTCAGATATTAGATATGTACAACTCTTTTAATGGCCTTGGGAAGTCACTAACTGTGTTTTGATGCAGGAAGCGATTGAGAATCGTGTCTGCCACATGTCGGGGATTGTTATAGGAATCAACTAATATACCCCAGGCGCCGAGGTAATTTTCTTCCTTAAGATCGATGTGTCTTATCAATCTATCAGCCTCTCCAGTTACGGTGGTTTTTAGGTACCACATTTTTCGTACCATCGGCATGTTAGTATCATGGACCATGCATTTGAATAAATCAAAAAACTGAGTACATTTGAGTAGATCCCCATCGAATTTGGGGATGCTGACTCTGGGCAAATGCATATCTTCGTTGCTGGAAGAGTTTGATTTTGCCCCTAAGATAATTTGAATTTCCTTTTCAAGTTTTAGGAAGGATTTCATGTCATATCCTCTCGTGCTTGGATCATCATATTCTTCATGTACGGAGAAATGGATCTCTTGAATTTGTGCCCATAGTGATTTTATCAAATCACTTGTTATGATCTTTCCCGTCTCTGAATACTCTCTCAGAGCGCGCTTAATAGAATTAGACATTACCCTTTGTCGGCGACATGCTGCTATAAGTTTCTGGGACTCTATCATGGGCTGCTGAATGCTTGCAGAGTCTGGATTTACCTCGGCTTGTCTTGTTGATTGTTGTATAGCTGGATACGCTCCTATTCGCAACCGAATTGGTCAAAGAAGCTTTCTACACTTATGAATGATTTGGATTAATTTGATGATAGGAACCGTGGTGCTGAATTCTCGTACTCTGAGAATGCTTGATTCTGGTTTCAAAGTGTCGCCTGTTGACAACTTCGAGAATGTGTCCGGGATTGGATGATTTAAATCCGTTTACCGGGATCACAAATGATTTTATCAAATCGTTGACGGAGCTGGTCGCCTTGTTGACCAGTCTTCCAACTTCCTGAGTCGATGGGGCTCAGGTGTCCTTAATCTGTCGCCTTGTTGACGACATGGGCAACAGGACTCGTATGGAAGATATCTCCAACGTTGTGTTCTAGGGTGTGATCTCTTGGTGAGATCACGTCGGGGTCGCCAAAATGTTTATTGCTTGGCTTAGATGCTTGGCATACAGTACATAAACTGTCTGCCTAATATCGTCGCAACTAGAACTTGAACCAGTTGGACTAAGATTGCATATGAGGATCTGAATGCAAAATGAGTAAAACTTGATTGTGGGAGTCAAAATTGTTACTGATTTTATTGAATAAACTTAACGGTATTTATAGGTAAAAAGTTCTTAGGTTAACAGAATAGGTAAAAAGCAAAGTGTTGGTTATTATGTATTATTGGTAAATCCGCTAATGGGAGCAAACCCAGTTACAATGTAGAAGAATAAGCTTGTGCCAATAAGTGGGTCATTGATAAAGTTGCTGACGGCTTGACCCGATATATGATACTTCAGTGCGTTGAATTATAACTATTGCTGCGACTGAACAATAGCGTTCTCTCTTGTTTTTTTGATTATTCCTATGGAAGCCAAAGATATAGTGGTCCGATCCGGCTCGTTTCGACATATGTATTACCTGCAATAGAAGACTTTTGGGAAAGTTTCATCGCGATAGCTTTAAAACTGAGAGATTAGTTCGCATAGAAAATTACAGACGGACATGGCTAGATGGACTCGGCCATTGGTGCTGATCAAGAATATATATACTTTGTGTGGTCGGAAACGCCTCCTTCACTGCGTTGCAAACATCTGACTGAAATTATAATACCCCTGTAAGGGTATAAAAATTCAAGTTGTTTGGTGTAATTATACCAAATAGAATGCTTGTAAAGTATGTATGTTTCTCAATGTTCAGTGAACGTTATTCAGTTATTATTAGAAGTTGAAATAATTTTTTTTAAATTTGACAACATTTAGGAATAGATGATAATAGCGGCGAGAAGAGCGGGTGGAGAAAAACTCACAAATAGAGAGTTTAGAGACCGAGAACCGGAGAGCGATAAGTTTAGTGGAGACTTGGAGAGATTCAGCGGGCCGAGTCAGGAACCGATCAGCCAAAAGGGAGAACGGTCGATCGTTTGTGGTCTCAAGTGGAGATCTCCAGGGGAGGCCTACGGTTTTGAATCGTGTAGTTCCGAAGCAGCATGTGTCCAAACCCCGAGTGAAACGAGCCAGAAGGGAGAGCGGTCGATCGCTTGTGGTCTAAAGTGGAGAACTCCAGGAGAGCCCTACGGTTTTGACTAGCAAAATCCCGGATCGGCGTGCGATCGGAGCCCCGAGTAACAAAATCCACGTTTAGTCCAGCCGCGCAGCAAATATATCCAGGAGCAGAGCGCAGGGCATCGTCAGCAGCAAGCCAGCCAAGCTATCACGACAGATAGAGCTACGCGCAGGCTAGGGGGAAACGTTCGTTTACACTTTTCGTAGAAGCGAAGCAAAGGGCTAGGTAGCCTCCTTGCGTAACTTGGACTGGCAGCGCGAACTGAGTGAAACACTTGTGGGACCATCCGGGACATAGCCAGGGACAGGCGGTGGTCTGAGAACGGTGACGCTTTCCTAAGCCCGCGCAGTTGATTTCGTAGCGAGTCCAGGGCGGTACAAGAAGTCGTCCATTCAACGCATCGGAGACAAGCTGACGAGCATCTTCAGGGAGCTTTAAGGATTTTCAGCGAGGTAAAGGACAGAGATTACGGGCATCAGGAATAGTACGAGCCACAGCAGTCAACGCATGGTGTCGTCAAGGCCTTCAGAGCCATTACCCCGCTGTAATAGCAACCTCGCAATAAATCCCACTAGAACCCGTGAATTCTGTGCATTCTTACTGATCTACTGGGCGGTCACGTTTATATAAATTTGATGGGACAAACACACAAATATATCGAGCTAGCCGCACGAATCTCGTAGCGAGCAGACCTAACAAATCACTTCGTTACAGTTTTTGTTGGTATAATAAATCAAATAAAATATCCTCATGAAAAGGCCTTAAACCGAAAAAAAAGCATACAGTGGACAGTAAATTCTATGAAAAATAAAAATTACTTTCATTTAAGCTTTAATAATTTCAAGTGTCGATAAAGATCGGTTTGTTGTATTCTTAGCTAAACTGAGGAACGTATAATAGATGGAACATATGTTTGTATGAGACTTTTACTCAGGAGCATCCAAATATCCTGAAAAACTAGAAATGGTTCGTGGAAAATACACAACATTCAATTTTTTGCTCCTGTCCTTACTTTTGAAATTTGTAAATAAATAAAAATACGAATAACTTTCGAATTTAGAATAAAAATAGCAAAAATAAAAATTAACCGGATAATGAAACTATTGAGCATAGGAAATTTTCTGCTGTAATATTTATTATTTATAACGGTTACTGCGGTCCCCCGCCAAAACCCCTTCGACAGTCCGCAAATTATTGGGTTGGCAAGAAAGTCGTGTCGTTATTTTAGAAATCGTTTTTATCTAATTTATTTACGACTAATAGAGCACCATGGTCACACTTTTTAGTATCGTTTTAAAGCTTATTGTCTTAGGTACTATCGATACAAATTTGGTAATTATTCGATAACATTTGTGGAAGCTATAGCAAATTAAACATTGAGGATCAAAGTGAGCATTTTCGGCATATTTTGCTTTTTTACTTCCGATAAGGAAAAAAAGCGGTCGAAGCTCGCGAAAAATTGTGCGAAGTGTATGGTAAAGATGCCATGAGTGATCGCCAATGTCAGCGCTGGTTTGCCAAATTCAGGCTTGGAGATTTTGGAGTTAAAGACGCCCTTCGGCCGTTTTTGACGAACAAATTCGGGCTTTGCTGGATGAAAACCGGCGTTATTCAACGCGGGAGATGTCAGAGAAGCTCAGTGTGTCGCATACAACGGTTGAACACCATTTGAAGAAACTTGCCTACGTAAGCAAGCTTGATGTTTGGGTTCCGCCTAACTTATAAGAAATTCACCTAACTAAGCGTATCAATACGATCCTTTTTTGAAGTGGCGACGAAAAGTGGGTTGTTTACAATAATGTCCAAAGAAAAAAATCATGAAGCAAGAAAGATGAGCCAGCCCAAGCCACATCAAAGGCCGATATCCATCAGAGGAAAGTTATGCTGTCTGTTTGGTGGAATTGGAAGGGTGTAGTGCACTTTGAGCTGCTGGGACGGAATAAAACCATCAATTCAGATGTGTACTGTCGCCAGCTATCCAATTTGGCGGAAAAAATTAAAGAAAAGAAGCCGACAGTAGCTAATCGCAAGGGTATAGTCTTTCACCATGACAACGCTAGGCCCCACACATCTTTGGTCACTCGGCAAGAATAAACGGAGCTGAATTGGTAGGCGGGATATGGAACCCAATAGTTGGAATTCGTTGTAAACAGGATTCTTATTATCGGGTCCGGAGCGGAAATTTTTGCAATCTCATGTGCGTTGGAAACCTGCGCTGAGAAAGATGCAATTTTATGTGGAATTGAGGCAGACAATGGCCTAATAGCAGGACTCGAAATCGTTGGAAAAGTGTTGTCTGAATGCAACAACGTGTGGTGCCGACTATGGCAATCAAAACAATTGTGAGCGCTTGTGCAATCCTGCAATTTATGGCTGCTTGCAAAACAGTTGGAACATAACTGTTTATCTTAGATGTAGGCTGAACGATCATTCACCCGCATTTGGAGAAAGCGTGGACATATACGAACGGGGTGTTTTTCTTTTAAACACAGATCGCAGCCTTTGGGTGTTGGAAGTACCCTCGTGGTAAAAGAATTTATTCTTGGCAATTCTGCCATTCGATTTCTGTCTTTAGATTGCACTTGAAGGGAATTAACAGACCGGATGCTATCGACGGCCTCTAGAGTTCGATGGCGCTCGGTTAAAAAGGAATCAAGCTCGAGCCAAGTAGAAATTTCGGCTTTATTTTGGATGGACTGCTCCCATAATGAGAGAGTCAGATTTGGCAGTTTCGTAGAGCACATGTAAACGAGGATATGGTCCCAATTCTCAATGTTGATGCCGGAAAATTGTATGGAGGTTAAGCACCCTTGAATGGTGCGTTGAAGTTCCTTTAAGGCGGCTCCAGACTCTTGTGCTATGGATTGCACATTAAAAAGAGTTTTAAGGTGGCTGTTCATCTGCAATCGCTTATTTTCGAAACGCTCAGTTAGATTTGTCCAAGCTGAGCGGAAGCCATTATTGGTGAGTGGGAATTTTGAAATTATGGAATGAGCTTCGCCACTAGTTTTGGAATTTAAATGAAATAATTTTTCAACGGGCGTGAGACGCGGATTGTCTATATATATCGCCGGGAAAAGGTCCCGGAACGTCGGCCAGCGAAGATAATCGCCCGAGAAAACCTCTGTGTCGATAGGAGGGAGTCGACCGCCATAAGATATTAAACTTTGGGACGGAGTTACTGGCGCTATCGCCTGCAGCCAAAATGCAATCGGAGCATTCGTCATATGATTCCTTGACCTTTTTCCACAAGGAACTGACATGCTCCCTACGGATTTTGAGGACGGATAAGGTAGGGGTGGATGCACCTGGAACATTTATGATGGCCTCAAAATGTGTGTCAGAGTGTCGCTGTGACAATAAATTTATTTAAAGCGGATTTTGCTTGGGATGCCATTTTGAACAGAAAATTTAAATTTATACGCAACAGAAATAATTGTGAAGATCAGGGCTAATATCTTAAAACCGGGGAATTTCTTGGAATTTAGGAACCAATTGAAAGTCCGTAAGGATATACGGTCACACTGGATTGTGTGAAGGAAATTGTGTGGAAATGTATTTTATTTTTCGGAATAATTTGGAAATTAAATATTAAAGCGTGTGACCCAAAATATAATTATTAAATCTTGTTTTCGAAAAATATGGTCACACTGGTGCAAGAATAGGGAAAACAATTTTAATTATTTAACAATATTAAAATTCGGATTTTTGAATTTTTTTCTTTTTTATTTTAATTATTGTCAGCACTTGACCCACTGTGCGCTTCAGACTGTGCGGACAGTATGTGACGTATGTATATATGTGTGTAGCGAACAGCTGGACTTGGGAAGGCACCAATTGCGGGAGTTTTGGAGACATGTTACGAATAGCGGAATAGCTTCTAAATGATTTATTTATATTCGGGAATTTATTGAAACAATTAGCTCAGAACTGTATGTAGATGAAGTGGACTGTATTTTGGAAAATGTATGTAAAAAATATATGCACGCAGCAGAAAACACAGTAAAAACACAAAAGCTGCCAATTTTGGCGGTACACTTTGATTTGAAATATTCAGTGGCTGGATTATATATTTTTACACTCGGAAAAATGTAGTTCATAGACCACGAATAAATATTTTAAAAATAAAATATATATAACTATGTATGTAATAAGGGCCGTGTGGTAGGTAGGTTGTGTTATTAGGGTTTTGGAATTTATTTACTAATGCAGAGTAGTAGAAGTGGACTGTATTAGAACACAGTAAAAAAAATGCAGAGTGCAATTTTGGGGAACAACTGGAAAAAATCGGAAACTTTTACTGCGGCTGGGTTATATTTTTACACACACTTGGAGTTTTTAGGAATATATTTATTTTTAATTGAACTAATTTCGCCTTGCGGACTTGCAAACTTGCACGGAATTTTTTGGAGTGTACGAAATTTGGGCACAAAGGAATTGCGATATATTGGAAAATATATATATATTAAATGCCGTTGCGTCGGATTAAATCGTTTTTCGATTTAGACTAGAAATCATACAACAAGTTGAACCAAATGGGGTTCGAACCACTGGCTGTATGACGGGCAAAAATTAGTAATAAGTGGAACTTATCTGGAGCGGTTTAAGCCACCGTAGCTGCTGGTGAAAAACCAGGAAAATTCCAGGAGAGGAAAAATCCAAGCTAAAAGCTAGAAGATTTGTATTTGGCATGAAGATTCTTGGAGTTCCTATGCATCGCAAGTTTGTTTCAAGAAGGTGCCACGCCCCCTCTAACGCCCATAATCGCTTATCTACGATTTTAAAAATTTAAATATTCGGAAAAGTAAAAATGCAGTTTTATTGTGTTTATCAATACCTATCGAAATGCAGAAGAAATTTTTCAAATCCGACCATTCGTTAAAAAGTTATGCGTGATCAAAGTTTTGAGTAACGGGTATCTGATAGTCGCACAGTGGCGCCTTTTGACTTTTTTTTGGTAATAAATCATAACTTTTGAACCAGTGAAGATAATTGAATGATGTAAACGGCAAATGATAGATAATTGATCCACCTTTCAAATTATTGCTTGAGACAGGGAGTGGGCGTGGCAGAGGCGTACTTACAAATCGGCAAAGTCAGAATTTAAAAACAAATCCATTTTTTTCCGACAAAAAAAAACTTTTTTTAAAAAGTTTTTGTTTTTTTTTAGTTTCTTTTTTTATGTTGTAATTTTTAAAAATTATAAAAAAAAAAAAATTGGGGTTTTAAAAAAAAAATTTTTTTTTTAATGTTGTTTTGTTTAGTTTATTTTTTTATGTTTTAATTTTTAAAAACTAAAAAAACAAAAAAAAAAAAGTTGAAGTTTTTTTTTAAAAATAAAAATTTTTATATTTCATGTTTTTTGAAATAATGGTCACAATTTGGTAAACTTGGTAAATCCAATAGACTTAACATTTCTGGACTATAATTACTATATTCTAACTCTGTGACAAGGTTGTGATTCCATGACCCTAAAATACAGTTTGGATTCGCACATCCTAAATTCAATGCTTAGGCAGCGTAAGTTGTTTTGAGCTGGCAAAAGTGGCTATTTTCGTTTCTGAATAACTTTTAAACTTGATTTTTTACAGTAACATGATATATACCAAAATTTAAGGAATCTCAAGGGATATACAGTTTAAAGTTTTAAAGAAAATCGTTAGAGCCGTTTTTGAGAAAAATAAAAATAACTTAAAAAAAAAGTTTAAAAATAATTTGTTTTGTGCATATCTTTTTAAATATTACATTTACACAAATTACATATAGAAGGCGCTTAAAGCATTTTAAAATACCTTTCTAACGAGTTACAGCACAAGTCTGTAGCTTCAGTAGTTTAGTTACGGCCTTCCGTATTTTAGCTATTTATAGCTGTTTTCCCGCTAAACTAGCGGGTTTTTCCAAAAGTGGTAGAACTAATGTTTCTTATATCGAGCTGTTGAACATCATATCAAATTTTCAGGACTTTAAAACCATGTTTTGGACAAATCTTTCACAAGGTAGCGCCATATGCAATTTCTTGGACCATGACTTTTTTCCCTTTTTTGGCTCTTAAAACCGCGGACGCAGGCGGACGCAGCTACAACTTTCGTAATATCAAGAAGAAAGTCCAAATAACGTTTTACGGAAGTATAAAAAAATAGTATTAAATAGTTTTTTTTTATTTTCCATCAAAGTTGAAAAATATGGAAAAAATGGACGTTTCGCAAATAACGCATAACTAAGAGATGCGGATGGCAAACTGCAATATGTTTTACTTTTTTTACTCTTAACTAACACACCAATCAGTGGAAAAAAGAAGCAAAGCGATTCGATGCCTAGTTTTTAAGAAAAACCCCCCGGAAGTGCGAAAAATTACCTAAAAACGGTGTGTTTTTTTAAAGTGAAAAATTGTTCAACTTTGAAAGGGCATATCTTTTACAAAAATTTTTTGATTTGAAAAAGGGTTACATATTTGTAATAGTGGATCAATTACCTGTCGATTGGTATGGGTCGCAACTTTCTAGGACAAAGTCGAAAAAGTGATTTATTGCACGTTTTTTGGCCCAAGGCGCCACTGTGAGTCGGGGCACCCGACTATAGCGTTCTCTCTTGTTTAAAAGTGTAAAAGCAGAAAGTTGCTTTTATCTATTGAGAATATTTCTGTAAAATTTGTATTCAAAATTTTAACGTAGCCAAATCCCGCAGCGTTTAGCGTAAACTGACCTTTAAAAAAAAAATTTTTTTTAAATATAATATACGGAAAAGTAAGAATTAATAAGATAATGCCCAAACTGACTAAAAAAAAATGTTCAGAGTGCAATTTTTTTTTAAATTAAATTAAACTGACGTCACTATTAAAAACAATACAAAACAACAATAAAACAGAAAAAAACTCGAGGTACCAAAAACTGTTGATAAAGATCTCATGTATACGTGAATATATTTGCCTGATTTTATTTTGCACTCATCTTTGCTCTGGCTCGGCTGAAACACAAGTAAATTGAATAGGTTTGCTAGTTTGCGCACCACATTTTAAGCAAATAATTACCTCACGAACAAATTACGGGACTTCTTATTAATATTACTGTAAATACATTGTCGACACGATAAGGGGAGACGACTACATTTATTTGGAATTTTTGACGTGATGTCATATATGAGATTCGACGAGTTCGTCACATTATCCTATTTGACACATTACCCTACACTCCCCTATAGTCGAAGGCCATCGCTAGAATCGTGACCCGATAACTAATTATCGAAAACGGGATATCGTTATCGTTCGCTCTGGGCACACTCAACGGCGGCTACAAAAGCAGAGGCAAATCCTCAGATCAGGGAATTGCGTTCCGACGATCATTTAGGAAACATCTACTGAGGAAGATACGGGTAAGTGGTGGTGGATTTGTTAGAGCGTGGTTTTAAATCGGGTCTGCGACCTGGGAAGGATCACTGGCGTCCCTTTGTGGTTTCTTGGAAATCAGCCCACATCCAGTCGTGATCACTGAGGCGGCCCGGTTTTCGTAATTCAGGCCCACCTTAGTGAGTTCCCCCAGAAGTCACGTGTCCGGCTCCCGACCCGAAAACGAAACGGATGTAGACGGCAGGTCGAAACTAACGATGCCCTACACCCCAAACGGATGTAGACGGCAGGTCGAAACTAACCCCAAACCCCACTCGAGATCCAAATAGATCGTTCCTTCCAACGACCCAGAACACTACGAACCCGACGTACTCACGACGTAGCAAGCAGTCCACAACTCGGCCCTTTCGCAGCGCCGAAGCTTGCAATTCATCACTCGGCCCTTCAGTAGCGCTAAACCGACTAAGCAAGCAGTTCACAACTCGGCCCTTCCGCAGCGCCGACGCGACTTCTCGGCCCTTCCGTAGCTCCGACGCGACTTCTTGGCCCCTCCACAGCGCCGACGAGACTTCTCGGCCCTTCCGCAGCGCCGAATCTCTCAGCAAGCAGTGAACCTCTTGGCCCTTCCCTATCGCCGCGTCAACGACAAGCAGTTTACGATTCAAACAGCTCACCTCCAGGACCGCAGCACCAGATCACGGAGACAGCAGCGTATCGGTCAACCCTCACGAAGCAAGCAGTTTATCACTCGGCTCTTCCGCAGCGCCGGATCAACGACAGCAAGCAGTTCATCACTCGGCCCTTCCTTAGCGCCGAATCGACGAAGCAAGCAGTCCCCACTCATCTGTACGCGACCACCCGATAAACGTCAATTTTTCGATCACTTCGAAATACACCTACTTTATAGGACTATCTCACTGTGTCATTATTGGTTAAAGGGAGGTAAATCGATCTATAGAGGAAGTACGAATATCTGTCGCGAGCCCTGACCACGGCAGGCTATACCGCCTCCCGAAACAGGGTCGTTACAATAATAAACACTTAAAATACAGAAAAATGTTTTTTTAAGTTTTTATAAGTTATTTTAAATATTACCTGCTGATCATCGCCTTCACAAGCACCGTATGATTTGAATTTTGCCGGTAACGTTTTGCTTTCACAATTATTTGACTCCACGTTTGCTAGTACCCAAAGAGGAATTTCCGCAAAACTTGTTATTGTAAAAGCCACACATGTAATAAAAATAATTGTTATTATTGAAAAAACGGCCTTCACGTGTCCACCCAATCGCCGTCCTATAATTATAATTTTAGTAAAACCAAAAGTAATTTCAATTGTAATAATCTTACCGATTTCGGTTTCGTCCCAGTTTAGGCCTCCCATTGAATATCCAAAAAATCCTCCTAAGCCTGCCATTATAGTGAATGTCGAAAGACCTCTCGCATGATCTTCAGGCAAACATACGTCTAAGAGATATGCTCTAGCTGGACTTTGACAAGCATCAGCGTCAAAGTCAAGAAGCACGGTTCCCAAAACAGTAAAAAATATACCCCAGGTGTGGGATGTCTTCGGTGACGTTTTATTATTATAAGTGAGATTTTTCCAATTGTTTATCTCAGTAAATGCATCTTGAGGATCTGCATTTTCATCTCCAAACCAATTTCCCAACGTCTCGCCGTTTGGAACCAAAAGTAATCCTTGAAAATAAATAGAGGTCAAAGTTAGCAGATCGCTTGTAAATAGCAGCAGTTTATAAAATAAAATCGACTTCTGCCTCATCGAAGACAACCTTGGTTTTCCGGTAAAGTACATCTCCCTGAAAAAGAAATGGGCGCTTTAAATTTGTTGTATGGTGTCAATTTTTTTAAAGTGTAAGGAACGAATTTGGGCCTTTTTCATTTTCAATCTTGAGTTCTGGTAAACCGATTTATTATTATTAATAATATTATTATTAAAGGTAATTTAACGCCCTTTAACTTTCTTATACGCAGCATTCAGTTCCAATCATTAGTTTAGAAGCTACACCTCGTCAAATAGCCCCTTCCCATACAGTCCATCCGTGTGAAACGGTTGGGATTTTTGACGAATGTGAAACTCGTGTTCCCACAGAACTCCATCCACCATCTACCATCCAATAACAGCTGACTTGAAGAGCAGTTGCTCAACTCAACATTGACGAAGGGGAATTTTAACTCGGCCAAACTGGCATAAAATTCCGTTTTCCTAAACTTATTGTAGAATAATATAATAAATAGCATAAGATAATAGTTTAAAACATATCTGAGCCTAACCTCCCGTACCCCACACTCCACTCTTACTACGCCTCTGTCTAGCCAATATTAATGTGAAACATTTGTAAACAAACCCAAATTTGTGCTGTTTTGGTAATTTATAGCAACTTTGGAACTTTATAGGAGTACATAGTACACTTTTAATTAATATTATTTAGTATTTACGAATTGCAGAACATATTCTGAGACTTCGCTGCAAACATTGATGTTTTCGTTTGCAGAACAGCTTTAATTTTGGCCCACACATAAAAACGTGTTGGCGAACGCTTTTCCGCTCATAACAAACTACAAATAATTCAACTATAGCCAAAAAACAACGAACTTGAGCATTATTTAATTTTTTCCCGCCATTGATTTGATTTGTTCTCGTGTCAACGTTCCATCTTTCACAGTCAAGAGGAAGAATTCAGAGTTGCACCGAAAAAACGTCGCCTAACTATCGCATACAAGAGCCCGTCAAAGTCCGTCAAAATTGGATGGCGGACAAACTGGGAAATTTTCGGAACGGCAAAACCTTACGACCATCCGTTCAACGGATGGTAGATGGTGGATGGAGCTCTGTGGAAAGACCATAAAAGTTAAAAAAGTTGACAAAAATGCAAAAGCGCTGGCATTTATTGCTTCTGTGAAAAAAAGACGCCTGAAAACCGAAATTGGTTTTATGACTTCTATCGGTTAGTTATAGGGCATTATATTATCTGTAAAATGAGTCATCGATGACCGAAATCAGTTTACCGGCCTAGCCTATTAAAAATGTTGATATTAAATTGTCAAAAATTAAAACGCCTACTTTCCACAAAGTTACAATGTATTTTTCTAAATTTTTTGAGATTATTCCTATGGAAGCCACAAGATATAGTGGTACGATCCGGCTCGTTCCGACATATGTATTACCTGCAATAGAAAGAAGACTTTTGGGAAAGTTTCATCGCGATAGCTTTAAAACTGAGAGATTAGTTCGCATAGAAAATTACAGACGGACATGGCTAGATGGACTCGGCCATTGGTGCTGATCAAGAATATATATACTTTATGTGGTCGGGAACGTCTCCTTCAGTGCATTGCAAACATCTGACTGAAATTATAGTGCCCCTAAAAGGGTATAAAAAAGGTTTTGTTTTACACTTAATAAAAAATTGACAGTTTACAAAAAATTTTAAGCGTCCATTTCATAATCAGGGAGATGTACACACTTTACGGGAAAACCAAGGTTGTCATCGACGAGGAAGAAGTTGATTTTATTTTTTAAACTGGTGTAGCCATAGATGGAGGAAAAGTGCGTAAAGGGTACAAAAACTATTATTTTTACCGACAGAAAGGCAAGAGAAGAACGAACATAAGTTGCAAAGTAATTGAGATCAAGTATTGCCCTTCCTCGAAAAATTTAGTTTGTCAAATACCTAAGCTGCGTTAAAAATATTTGAAATTTTTCCTTTGTTCTTTTATATATGAAAAACAAGGGTGAATACTATAGACGAGCATCTTGATTATCTAAAGTGAGTGCGAGGGAAACAAAGTTATCAGCAGTAAATCGACTCCAAGCATTCAATAACATACTGCCAGTGCTGGCAGGAAAGGCGGATGGCAACTGTGAAAATTGTGCCAAACAGTTACATAAAGTTTGCCGCGTTTGATTAAAACATGAAAGGAAGTTAACTTCGGCCAGCCGAAGTTTATATACCCTTGCCGGTTTGCCTATTTAAAATGTTGATTGATTGATTGATTATTCCTATGGGAGCCATAAGATACAGTGGTTCGATCCGGCTCGTTCCGACATATGTACTACCTGCAATAGAAAGAAGACTTTTGGGAAAGTTTCATCGTGATAGCTTTAAAACTGAGAGACTTGTTCGCATAGAAGCGGACAGACGGAATATATATACTTTGTGTAGTCGGAAACGTCTCCTTCACTGCGTTGCAAACATCTGACTGAATTTATAATACCCCTGCAAGGGTATAAATATAAGCGTTGGTCGACCTACAGAAGGTAGAGAATTTATTGTTTCATGTATTTTGCTGATGAGAATTGGAAATATTCCCATGCCACAGCTGCCATTTGCAACAGAACTGGTGAATACCCTAATTATTTGTAAAATTAAAATTTGCAAACAACAAAATTAGTTTGTTAGTTGAAATTATAGTTGGCCCTTTTAAGAAAATTTCGGTTCGAATTTTAATTAATAAACACAAGATTGTCTCCGAAATCAGCTCAAAGGGATTTCTGTAAATCCAGCGATATTTTCAAATTTGTATTTAATCGCATTTTTAACCTCGCAATTTATTACGGGTTACGCTTGTTTTCCCAGTTCTTCTTTGCAATATTTTTCCACTCGGATTACATTTATTCGCACATTTTCTTTGTTTCATTTTACACCGTTTCAAAAGGGTATTAACAGTAGATAAATTGTCATTCCAATAGTTTTGTGAATGTGCTTTTTCCTATTACTTCCCTTCAGTTCTGCTGTCATCTACGGACAAATTCTTTAAGTAGAGGTAGAGGTACATCGATGTTCCCAGACATCGATGTTTTACAAAAAAACATCGATGAAACATCCATGCTTTAAACAAATTATTTATTTTTATACCCGTTACTCGTAGAGTAAAAGGGTATATTGTATTCGTGCAAAAGTATGTAACAGCTAGAAGGAAGCTTTTCCGACCCTATAAAGTATATATATTCTTGATCAGGATCACTAGCCGAGTCGATCTAGCCATGTCCGTCTGTCCGTCTGTCCGACTGTCCGTCTGTCCGTCTGTCCGTCTGTCCGTCCGGATGAACGCTGAGATCTCGGAAACTACAATAGCTAGAATATTGGGATTACCAACACATATTCTTGGGCTTCCTACGCAGCGCAAGTTTATTTCAGGCGACCGCCACGCCCCCTCTAACGCCCACAATCGCCCATAGTCGCCCACAAACCATACTAAAATGTGCCTGGCGCTCACATTTTCAAATATTTCTGATAAGTATAAATGCAATTTTGTTGCGTTTAGTTATACCTATCGAAATGCAGAAGAAATTTTTTAAATCGGACCATTCGTTAAAAAGTTAAGCCTGATCAAAGTTTACATATATCTCCATCTCCCTCGCACTCCCTTTAGCTGAGTTACAACCTTTAGTCGGGACACCAACCCGACTACAGAGCACTCCCTTTAGCCGAGTGACGGGTATTAGATAGTCGGGACACCAACCCGACTATAGCGTTCTCTCTTGTTTTGTTTTTAAATTAATAATTAGAATAATATAGCCCAACTGAAAAACTTTTATAGTTCATAAAAAAACAAAAAAAAGCCTTTATTTGGCAAAAAAAATGTATCAATCCTTTTAAGTGATCAGCATATTTTATATTATAGCATACATTATAGTATTATAGGATATGAAAAGCCCAATTCACCGCCGTTTCCCTCCTAAGCAACCAATACAGTATACAGTGGCGGATCCAGGAATTGACTTGGGGAGTGTTTTCAAAACTAATTTTTTGTTGCATACTTTTTAATAGCAAATTTTCTTTAATTTTTGACCCGAGGTGATGGTGATTTCTAAACCCCGGGGATCTGCGCATGACAGTAAATAACTTAAATTTAAAACACATTTTTCGCTTACATGCCTTCTTTAAAATTGGTGTATGTCTAAGACATCGATTGTCGCCATAAAACATCGATGTTTCAAAAAAATTTTAAAACATCGATGTTTCTCCACCACTATCATTAAGCCAAACCAATGGTGGCCAGGCAGCGCGCAGGGCCCACGGGATAGGCAATTTCTCTGCTGGGCAAAAATAAATACATAGGTAAGGTAAAGGTACTTCAATTTCCCAGTACCTAGGTAAAGGTAAAAGGTACAAATATTGTTTTTTAGGAATACATCAAAAAGGCATTTATATTTATGTAACGCTGTTAAATTTTTGTCATGGGCACTTAGGTATGCCAAAACCTCTAATTCGAATTTTCAATGCTCCATATCTTTATCATCTCTTAACTTTACTTGCATACTGGAATTGTGAAATTCTTCAGTATCGTTAGTAACAATACTTTCATTTATTAAATTTCCTCCGTGTTCTTTACATTTCTCAATAAGCCCCCCTTTAAATAATTTTAACTTTTTTTATCACGCAAAGGAACCCATTTAAGGTAAAATTTAGGGATTGTCATTGCTGGCAATACAAATGGTTTTGACTCTGCAGCAGTCAATTTGTTTATTAAAGCAAATCTTTTATAAATACCCGCTTTTAGGGCATCTACAAGTGCTTCTCAAAACTACACTTCATTAAACTGTTCTAGTTTGTGAATGATCCCTTGTAATGTGGGCAACAAATATCCAAGATAACATCTATTTTCACCCTGTAATAGATCTATGGCTTTTGCAATGATATCAGTAACGGAATTCATTTCCTCCAAAAAATTTAGCTCTGTTACTGTAAATGGTGGATTTTTTAATGCAGAATTGCATTGTGAAGTGATTTTTCACTTCTAAAATACGTTTAACGCTATCGTGAAACGAGTTCCACCTAGTAGCACATGGAGCTACAAGCTTGAGGTGACAAATTTGTTCTACTTCATCTGCAGCAACCGTTGACCGTTGAAAGAGATGACTGATATAACCGTTTAAATTGGATGTCCTCAACTAAGTTTAGAGAGGCGCATCTAAAATGCTTTGGGAGAACTATTTCACCGGCCTCACATACATCGATATCTTTAGCATCGACCTCTAACTCCTCTAAAAATTCAGGACGAACGGAATTCGATCCTACAAATTTATCAAAACTGTATACCTTAAATGGTTTGCTGAAGTTTGAAGCGTTGTCGGTAACAGTGCCGCATATTTGCGAATCTTTTAACCCATATAGAGAATGTATAAGAAAAACGTACTCTTTTACAGGCCAGAACAACCGAATGCCTCTTTAGATTCGAATCGATGTAATGCCCGGTGACACCAAAATAGATTTTGTTGCTGGCGCTCCATATATCCATTTACAAACGAAAGGGATATCTTTAAGTATATTATTAATATCTAGTTGATATTCCACTCTGCGTTTATCGAACATCGACTTAAAAGTTTTTCGGCACGGTATATTAACAGGTCGTCCACCAATTGCAGAGAGAAGCTCCTTAAAAGATTTTTTCTCGTGAGATATTGGTAGCATCTCCGCCACGATGTAGTCGCACACTTTCTGATTGATCTGCAAATATTTAAATTGACGCACACTATTATATATTGAGTTATTAAATTTTGTCATTAATTAAATTACCTGGGCTGAACTCGAGGAACCGAAAAACGATTTTGAATTTTCCTTACAAAGTTCCATATTCGTCTTAGCTTTTTTAGCTTTCATGGCCTCGTAGTCCATGTAACTGCTTGGATGAACCCTCAAAAATTGTTGAAATTAAATCCAATTATTTAGAAATATAAGCTTGAATAATATTGTATATATATTTTTCAAACATGCAGCATGAATAATTGTATGCACGTATCACTACTTTAATGTATTTATGAAACCCTTATGTACATATTTGGCGCGCAAAAATTCTGTATGTAAAAACATTTGACTATATATTGTGCACATGTATATGCCGTTTGTTTACGTACATACGGCATTTTTGCGCGCCAAATACACTTGATTTCATAAATAAATTGATGTAGTGATGGGAACATAAATACGTGCACAAAATTATATAAAATAAAACTGCGATTTTACACTTATTCACATTTTCATTCTCAAATATGTACATAAGTAATGTATTTGTACATATCTCACACATAAAAAAACGCATAGGCTTACCTTGAGGTGTTTGTGCGGATTTACTGTCGATTTATCATCGAATTTTATTGTTTTATTAACACACAACACGCACTTGCCGTCCTGGTTAAAAAATTTGCCATTTAATATTGTTGGCAACACTTTCTCATTTAAATTTTCTCTTTCGGCCATGTCTGTCGCGCAAAGTCAAATTGGTTTGTGCATATGTGAAAATTGCAATGCAAAGGTAACTTCACAAAACAAACATGAGAATGGCTAAGTTCCAGTGACTTTTAATACTGTGTTCCGACTATTACAATTTTGAAACGAAACGTTCGTGTACAATGACGTGTAGATGTGGTGGACTTAGCTTATTTCAGTGTCGCAGTCAGATTTGGCTATTTTAAATCAGAGCAATGTTTAATACCTATGTAAGTACCTTAAGAATTCCCAAGGTATAAAAATATGTAGCTAGGTAAGGTAAAAGGTACCCAATTTTTGTATAATTAGGTAAGGTGAAAGGTACCACTAAATTGTACCTAGGTACGTACCTAGGTAAAAGTATCTAGGTATGTCCCAACACTGCTTCTTAGTCACTTCTGGAGGATAGAAATACGATAGGACACATTTTACAAAAACAAAAAGGGACGCGATCGTGGAGAAGTAACTTCTAAGGCACTTATAGGTGATAGAAAACAGTTCACAAAAACAAAAAGGGTTCAAATCGCGAAGAAGTAACTTCTGAGGCACTTCTGGACGATAGAACACATTCGACTACCTAAAAACGATAGAACACATTTTACAAAAACAACAAGAGAGAACGCTATAGTCGGGTTGGTGTCCCGACTATCTAATACCCGTCATTCGGCTAAAGGGAGTGCGAAGGAGATGAAGATAAAAATTTTGATCAGCTATAACTTTTTAACGAATGGTCCGATTTAAAAAATTTCTTCTACATTAGGTATAGGTATAGGTATAAGCACAACAAAACTGCATTTTTACTTTTCCGAAATATTAAAATTTTTAAAATCGTGTATAAGCAATTGTGGGCGTTAGAGGGGGCGTGGCACCTTCTGGAAACAAACTTGCGCTGCGTAGAAACTCCAAGACTCTTCATGCTAAATACCAATCCTCTAGCTTTTATAGTTTCCGAGATCTCAGCGTTCATACAGACAGACAGACAGACGGACAGACGGACAGACGGACATGGCTATATCGACTCGGATAGTGACCCTGATCAAGAATATATATACTTTATAGGGTCGGAAATGCTTCCTTCTAGCTGTTACATACTTTTGCACGAATACAATATACCCTTTTACTCTACGAGTAAAGGGTATAAAAAGGGTCGCGATCGTGGCGAAGTAACTTCTAAGGCACTTCTGGACGATAGAACACATTTGGCTACCTCAAAAGGGTTGCGATCGTGAAGAAGTAACTTCTGAGAACACATTTTACAAAAACAAAACCAGTGGAAAAAAACAATCTTCCAATTCACTTCTAGAAGTTAAAATTAAGATAGAAAGGAATTTGGTTTTATTTTTTTGAAGTTTTTGGGGTACAGTCCGTACAGTCAGTTTATACCTGAAAACTACCTTCTTTTTCTGTGACCTACGCACTTTGTGTTTTGAATTCAAGCGTCAGTTTGTTTTGAGATTTCTTTGTGATCAGTGCGAATTATTCTGAATTTCTGTGTTTGTGATAAAATGCGGAGTGAACCTGATATTTTTTAAATGTTACACCACCGCGTACGGTTGAAAATTAAAAAACTTCAATATTTATTTACATCAAAAATAAAAGGGTTTGGAGAAAATGATGTTTAAAGGAATCTCTGGGCAAACCGAAAACTTAACTATACGCCACTTATTTGAATATAAAAGGTAAGTACCTTCTCCGATTTTTGTGACACAATATTAATTATTTTTTTGTTGTTTTACTGGAATTGGAATTAAATTAAATAAGTCACCCCCGTCGGGAAGAAATGTTCCACTACGGCGGCACTTCTAGAATCCTGCCAATCCAAAATGTTAAGACATATGATAAACGCCCCATACTATACAAGAAACACTACCATGTTTCGAGATCTCAAAATTAATCCGGTTTGTACATCTAAAACCAATTCTGCCATTCGCTACAGATCAAGACTCATCTCCCACACAAACAGACTTGCCCTCACACTTTCCAGACCTATGAACAGAAGAAGACTAAAAAGATTGCACCCATCAGACAATTGGATACTTGGACGGCACGCTTGTGGGAAACTCATTCCAGACTTAGACGCCTAGACTGCAACACTGCTAAACTTTTGTAACCAATCTTTTTATTCACTACTTTTTGTTAATTTTTTTTCATGGGTGAAATTGAATTGAGTTTCACATAACACTCTCCAATAAACCCTTGTTATGCATATCGAAAAAAAAAAGAGAGACTAGTTCGCATAGAAACGGACAGACGGATATGGCAATATGGACTCGGCCATTGGTGCTGATCAAGAATACATATACTTTGTGTGGTCGGAAACGTATCCTTCACTGCGTTGCAAACATCTGACTGAAATAATAATACCCCTGCAAGGGTATAAAAATGTCATTATACCACATGACTTTCAAATAGTTCCACCTGATTTTCCGATTCCATGCGATGGCATTCTAGGAATAGATTTCATTAAAGAATTCAATTGTATCTTAGATTTCCAAGACTCACAAGGTTCTTTATTATTAAGACCAAATAACTTAACTTTTTCAATACAAATTCCAATGCACACTTCGATCTCCAAGAATACTCTGTTACTACCATGTAGAGCAGAAGTAATTAGAACAGCACATTGGTTAACACGAGTTGTGCAACAGTCCGATTTCTAAATACAAACTCTGAAACAATTAGTTTAAAGGTTGATACAATAAAATTCGAGTCGATAGAAAACTATGATATAAATTAAGAGGTTTTATATTTCTTGTTTAGGATTAAAGTTTATTTATTCGATACGCTGTCTAGCGTGGTCGATTAATTAAATAAATATCAACGTGGTTTGCGTGAGTTGAGTAAACCTTTATTGCTAGCTTGCGCGGCGATGACCGGCGCTTATGATATCCAAAAATAGACTCATGAGTATACAGCATTGATCTTATCTCTAATGCTCGATCTAAGTCCGAGAACTAAGTACAGGAATATTCTTATTGCTAAAGCTCGCCCTATTACTGCACAAGAACTGTTTTCTTGATTACGTTAATTTGTAGTTGCGTGATTGTGTTAACTCCTCCCTTTCTAAGACGAAGGCTGTCCCCAGACTTCTTAAAATATGCAATGTCGACTTCATCGGGGATCCATTGGAAACTGCTCATCTGGTCGTGTATTTTGGTTGTTACTCTGCTAATAAATCTCGTACATGGTACTGCGTTTGGCCACTGGAATGGCAGATCAATTGGATGATTTGTGCGTTTCGGGAACATCGCTGATTTTCGTAGTCGTTGGTGACAATAAATAATCGTATTGAAGTTAACATATATTTTTCTTGCAGTTTTTGTTTTGCTTACAATAATGAGACCATTGTCATAACAAACAGTTATGATGTAAAAATGTTTAGGATTCAGTTTGATTGACAGTAATAACTTTGTGCAGCGTTGCAGTTTTAATGGGCAAGTTTTTTAGCAAAAGGTAGAATTTAGGATGTTAGATATTTTTCCTATGCTACTTTGAATTTCTTTATGTTTTTACATATTAATAACAATTGTACTTAGAACAGAAATTTTACCTAATATCGTGTTTAATGGTGAATCTAATATTTAATTTGTTTCAGTGGTAATCGTAAAACGCTTATTGTTTGAACATATTTGTTTTGTTATTTAGTTCGAAAGTATCGGAAAAAGGTATTGACAACATTTGTGGTTTAATAAGTGTTCAGATCCAGGCAGCGAGTGCTTTACATGATGTTTGCTTGCGCCTTTTTTATAGTTCGAAGATGGTATCCTTTCTATCGTATCTCTGATTGCGTGGATTTAAAGCTTTTGAAATCATTAAGGTATAGCATTTCTTCAACTAGTATGATTTGACAAATGTTCAATTAATAAACCTAATCCAATTCTGTTGCCTACATTCTACATTCGTGTAGCTTACTAGCTTGGCGTTGGTCACTGAAGAAAAATAATGAAATTCATGATTCTTGATGCTCTTAACGTAAACTATCTTTATGAACGACCCTCCGTTTTATAAGGACCGTTGTACCTGCTCGGTCTGCATCGATTTTTTCTTCCCTATACCGTGGGGTAAGTTTATTTCCCAGGCGACTGTTTAGTTTTACCATTACGGTTTCCCCCACCTCGTCTTGTTTGGCCGGCCGCACACTGGGGCGCCTAGAACAAAAAGCCTGCCAAAATGGATTTTTTTAAAGATTTTCCAAAATGTTGCAGTGCAACATTAAAAACAATTGAATTCTCTGTACAAATCAAAAAGAAAAAGTGATCTGTGATGAATGGTTCTCCCACTACAGATTTTTAAAGTTGATTTTTCGAAATAGAATTTTAGCCAATAAGAAAAAAAGTATTTTTATACATCTTTGAAATTTTTCTGAAAGCGCCTATGGGCCTAAGTTGTATATGTACCGACTAAAATTTTAAGAGCAAACAATTCTTAGAATTTTGCCTAAAAAAAAATTTTTAAGTGCATAATTACTTTTTTTTGTATTTTTTAAAAGTGGTCCAAAAAAATTGTTTTTTTTTATATTCTTGGACGTAAAGTAGTGTTACACCCTAGATCTCCGTTTAATTCTTTTTTTTTAAGTTTAGATATTTAACTACAAATTCTGAAAAAATTAGCCTGCCCTTTTGTGCCTCTTCTGAGAAAACCGCGGTTAAAGTTAGCAAGAAATGTTCGTAATTTGAATTGTCGCCAGCCCTGGTTTCTCAGCGCGCACTTACAGCATGAATATTCGACTATTTTTGACTGTTCTGACAGTACCGATGAAAATGTTGTTCGCGCACTTTGCGCTTTTTTATGAAATATGTTGAATAGTGTAAGGCGGGAGCGCAATAAAGTTTTAATCGCTCTCGCGAATTTGCCCCGTCTCTCGCCCCCTTCGTTAAGTTAGGCTTAAGCGTTTTATACTGCAATTAAAGAGTTAGTTGTTATATGAGCTTCATTGCGCACACTCCCTTTCGTCGTCAAAATAAAAATCAGATTTTCCCTGCAATCACAAGTTTTTCGCGTTTGCAATACAAAACAGTATTAAATTTTCAGATGTAAATGAATAAAAAATTAAAATTATAATTTAAATTAAAATATAAATTATAAATTATAAACTGTTTATGATATCGAGATATAATCAACGATTTATACCCACTTTTTTTCTAAATATGCAATATTTTCTTTGCCGATTCTATGACAGCTATAGAAATCACATACCAATTTAAAAAAAATTCTAAACATTGACGCAAATTGATAAATAATGACTTCATCCCAATTTACATGAGCAAATATGAAATAGAACCGATATATTCCCTTATGTACTAATCGTTAATATGGAAGCTATAAGATGTAGTTGACCGATTTAAATAATTGTTTTTTTCAAAAATCAAGTTAAATTAAACAAAAAATATTGGGAAACTTAGAACCCTATAAGTAATTTTGTGAGGAAAACCCCACATTTTTATAGAAGTAAGTATAGATAAGTAGAGATTAGTAAATAAGAATAGAATAAGAGACAAAGCAAAGACCCACGGAGGGCACTAGCACATAGAAAAAAACCACACGCACACCGCGCAGCCGAGACGCAGCCGCAGCCAAAACGCAGCCGCAGCTGAAACACAAGCGAAGCTGAAGCACAGGCAAAGCTGAAACGAAGCTGAAGCTGAACACGAAGGGGTCCTATGCCCGGAAAGACGACAGCGCAGCAGCCGACACGATCGTGAGCAGAGGACTGCAGCCGAAGCTTAGCGATTCGTGGATAACACAGTCGCTCGAGATCCGGCAAGGGAGCCGCACGCTTTCGGTTCGTGGATAACACAGTCGCTCGAGATCCGGCAAGGGAGCCGCACGTTTTCGGTCGTGGATAACAACAGAAACTCGGATATTTGGACTCATCGATCGTCGCCGCTGCCCAAAGGATGCAGGAGGAGTAGATTTGGGAGAGCTGGCCGAGGGCCCCAAAATCCCAAACAGAGGGAGGACCTGTGTGGCGGATAGGTCAGGGATAGTGTTAGAAATAAAATGTGACAACGTAATAGAACGACAGTGTACTAGTGCTAATTCGGGAGTGTTCGGGAATAGGGCCCCACGCTACCGGGACAAAAGAGGACGAGGGCTCACGGTTGACGGAGTCCCTCTTTCCTCCGGCAGCCCGGGGAGTGTTTTTGCCTTCGCTTCCGGATTGAGAAACTGGCCCGCGGTTGACGGGGCCGGCCTCCCCTCTCCGGAAGTTTTCCCCCCGCCGAGATCGGAAAACGCGCTACCGGGTGACGGGGCCTGTTTCTCGAATTCTCGGGCTGGGGATTCGATATCCGGGTGACGGTATCGGTTTTTCCCGCAGTTTCGTCTTTGGGGCTGGAAAACCGACCCGCGGCTGACGGGGTCGGCTCCTGCCTGCATGGACCTCTACTTTCCTCTCCCCCTCTATGACCCGACACAGTCTTCGTCCGTTATCCTGTCTGTCTCAAAGATAGAAATATTTTCTGTAAAGAGACCCTGGAGTGACCGAGTTTTCATCCCAGCTATAGAACTACTTTACAATTTATTTATATTTTTATACCCTTGCAGAGGGTATTATGATTTCAGTCAGAAGTTTGCAACGCAGTGAAGGAGACGTTTCCGACCCCATAAAGTATATATATTCTTGATCAGCATCACTAGACGAGTTGATCTAGCCATGTCCGTCTGTCCGTCTGTCCGTCTGTTTCTACGCAAACTAGTCTCTCAGTTTTAAAGCTATCGGGCTAAAACTTTCCCAAAAGTCTTATATCTATTGCAGGTAGTACATAAGTCGGAACGAGCCGGATCGGACAACTATATCATATAGCTCCCGTAGGAATAATCGGGGAAAAAAATGTAAAAAAAATTTATCTTGGATGTTTTTGAACCTAGAACCTCCTACTTTTGGAAATGCCATTTTTTATCTAATTCTGAATTTCGAATACAATTTTTTTTAAATCGGACGACTATATCATATAGCTGCCATAGGAACGATCGAAAAATTAATGGGAATATAATAGGAAATAAATTATTGCTTCGTTGACTTTTATTGTATTCTCTTCTACTCTGGGATATGAGTCTTTTTAAATGTTTTCGAATTTCGATTTTATTTTTATCAATATCGAACTACTATATCATATAGCTGTCATAGGAACGATCGGAAAATTAGTGATTAATAGGAATTATCTGCAAGAATTCCGGCTGGCCGAAGCTAGCTTCCTTTCTTGTTTTTCTTAAAAAAACGTTTTTTTTTTTCTTCAAAATTTTCTACAACAAAAAAATTGCACTAAAAATATTCACCTTATTATGTTTTTTTACATATTTAATTGCCTTTAACAATACCCCATCAAAAGATATTCGCTATAGGGCTCCGCTGATTTAAGGCAGACTTTTGGCTTTTTCGCGCCACTGTGGGCCGTTTGTCGGTGACTGAGTGCACTGTTTTATTGTACTCTATCGTTGCCTGAAGGAAGAGGTTGACCGTATCATTTATGCCACTTTCAAGTTTAAGACATAGTGCTATTTCTAAAAGTGTGCTATGGAACCTTTCCACCTGGCCGTTGGAAGTACTATGGAGTGGTGGTGCGTTCGCTATCTCAACATTAAATCGGTTTGATAGAAGTGACCTGATTGACTCGGAGTTTATAGACGGTTCATTGTCACAAAATATTGTTATCGAATGGGGATAGAAGTTCATTAATTGCATACTTGAAGGTTCTATATCCGCGTTCGTTCGACAACTTATGGGTTGCACAATGGCAAATTTGGATAGTTTATCTATACATGTTAAAAAGTACTTCCTGTCCGTCGAAAAAAGGGAAGAGGTGTTCTCCCAAGAACTTGTTTCTGTGGATGGCGGTCGTATTTGGCTTTTTGACAAACCAAGCAAATAGATACTATACTAGCAGCTAATTGTGACATTTTGGGGAAAAATAGTACTGAAGAATTTGTTTGACGTTCTTCTGCGCTGCCCTTTGCGCTCTGTTGTGCTCTACGGCTACTATTTCTTTTTGTTCGGCTTTATTATAGATGTCGCTAACAATTTTGTTTGAATGAAAGCCAGTACAGGCAATTCGCAATGTAGCGCATTAACTACATCACGAATTCTTCCAAGCAAAGTTTCTTTGTTTGTTTGTTTGTTTGTTTAGAATTGAAAAGTGCGAGTTAAATCTGATGGACCCTCTTCTATGACTATCTGGTTCCTAAAACAATTAACCGGCTTGTCGATAGTTTCGATGGTATATGTCAGTGAAATTTCGCTATGTATTGTTGCCCTGTCTATGTGGGGGCCTGAAAGTGCGTCAGCAATATAGGTTTTCTTCCCTGGTTTATAGAAAATTTGAGCATTGTGTTTGTCTATAAACGCCTTCCACCTTTTGATCTTAGCGTTTGGATTCCTGTCTGTCACGGCGAACGTTAGCGGTTGGTGATCCGTATAAATGTTTAGGTTTTGGACACCATAGAGATAATTCCTAAGAGACTTTAAGGCCCAAACGATGGCCAAAAGCTCTCGCTCATTGGTTGCAAAATTAGGTTCTATATCCTGTAAAGTCCTCGAAATCATTGTAATAGGCTTGCCATTCTGAGACAAGACAGCACCCAGACCAAGAGCTGAAGCGTCCGTAGTTAAGTCGAAGGGTTTCTTGTAATCGGGATACAGTAACATTACATTCTCGGAGGCAAGGATATTTTTTAGTTTCTCAAAAGCAGAACTGGTATCTTTTTTTACTGGCTGGTGGAAACCTTTCCGTTATCTTCCTTCAGAATGCCAGTTAGAGGTCTAGCGATCGATGCGAAATCCCTTATAAAGCAGCGGTAATAACTTGCTAAACCCAAAAAAGATCGAACTATAAACAAATTTGTGGGCTGTTGATAGTTCTAGATAGCATTTACTTTATTAGGACTGGTTGTAATACCCCCGCTGGATGCCATAAATCCGAGATATTCCACGGTTTCTTTAAAGAAAAAGGATTTTTCTCTAGAGACCCTCATGTTGGCCTCAAACAGTCTATCCTGTACCCAAGCAATGTCATTTACGTGGTCCTCCATTCCTTTTGAAAATATTATGACATCGTCAATATAGACATAACAGGACTTTCCTATGTGGTCTCTAAGGATATCATCTATGGCACGTTGGAATATACATGGCAGAAAAATGCTGCCTTTCCGCAAGCCAGATTTGGTGAAACCCCGACTTTAGGTCAAGGGTTTTAAAAAACCTAGCCTTTCCCAAATTAGACAAGATAGATGTCACGTTTGGTATAGTGTACTTGTCGTCGACAGTTTTTAAATTAAGCTTCCGAAAATCTCTCACCAACCTTTTCTTTAAATTTCCCTTTTTATCTGTACCTTTTTTGTCAACCACCCTAACTGGGTTGTTATAAGGTGACGTGGAGGGCTTGATATTTCCGTCCTTTAACAAAGCATTGGTCTCCATGGGACGGATAAAGTTTTGAGTATATGGGCTGGTCGTCTACGGTACGTATTGTGGCAACGATATTGGTATTATACGGAAGTGCTTCCTCTGGTTCCGCAAAGACACCCAATCGGTCTCTAAGCATTGTGTGGAATTTATTGGATATCTGGTTTGGTTCCACGATATCATTTACATTCGTGAAATTTACGCTTTCCCTGCTAGCTCTCGCTCTATGTATGGTTGCAGGGATCTATGGCTAAAAAATTAACAAGATCGTATGCTATTAATTCATCCTCAAAATCCTCAACCTCTGCTTGGGCCTCCTGTTGATAATTGACGGCTTCTTCCTCACCTTGATCTTTTCCATGAGCTAAGTGGTTAATCCTTTCCTGTTTTGGCTCTGTAAACCTTGCACTGCCACTACATGGTCTTTTTGATGCATGTACATAATCAACATGTGCCTGAGCCTGACTTGCTTTCTGTGGTTGAGGTTGCGATGCGTATTGGTTCTGTGTTTGCCATGTATTTTGTTGTTGAGATGACCAAATATTTTGCTGTTAAGAAGGCCAAAAATGTTCCTGAGTCGGGAATGGGACTTGCCTAAGTTGATATTGACCCGTTTGTCTAAAGCGCATATATACATCAGGATTCACCAAAGGGACTGGATCGTGCCTTTCCTGGTTACCGTAAATAGGAACCTGGCGTTTGCTAAAATAAGGGTTTTTATTTTGTATGGGCATAATCGAGTTCCTATCCCTATCATTGTGTCTTTGGTCGATTTTTTTAACTCTGTCTCCTAAACTTCTGGCAAAAATTAAGGGCAAATTGATAACGTTCGTGTTTGGATTCAACCTCTTGCGCTAGGGCGAGAGCTGTTGGTAGGTCTTTCGGACTTTTAGAATATCGCTCAACGATTTCTTTGCCCCAGTTATAAATACACGTAGAGCGTCCATCCTGTACTTTTCATTCAGTGACATCGCCAAGGGACCATCGAATGTTATTATTGTCTTGTTGGTGAGCAAGGTAAGTTTGTTCTCGACTTCGTCGTAAAATTCGGTGGTAGTCAAGTCGCCCTGTCGCAATGTTGATAACTCTTGTTCGATTAGGTAGATCGACCTTTTGTCAGCATATGTGAAATCAAGACGGCTGATCATTGCTTTGAAATTCAACGGAGTTTTAAATGAAGCCAACACCGTGTTTGCTGAGCCTTTTACTTTGTTTCGCATAAGACCAAGAGCTTGGTAAAACGTTGAGCTGCCCTCGTATTTTTCAAAAACTTTAAAAGCGACGTTAGCCGCTTTTCTCCACGACACATAAGTTACAATTTTACCTTTAAAGTCTGGCAGAGACTTTATTATATCAAGCGGTTCTTTACAAACAACACCCTCTATAATCTCAGAATCCGTGTAAGTTTCCACCTCTGGGGTGTCAACTGTTAACTTCTGAATTCGCTCGCTAACCTCTTGTAATTGTCTTTCAAATGATTGTTTTTGAACCGCAAGTGCGCCAGCAGCCGCACTCTCTACGATCGTTTTTAACTGAGCTTCACTCAGGGCCATTTCGCAAGATGTATTTATTCTTCACCACCAATTATTTTCTGACAAGTTATTTCTTTCTGCACTATCTGTTGCCTTGCCTGATTCGCTGACCACTTATTCAAATTTGACACGAGGTCTTCTAAAATATTTTCACACTTTGCACAAATTATATAATGAGGAATATACGAATTTTCGATTCGTTC
>JBAMCJ010002283.1:0-46707 GCA_037075205.1 Drosophila prostipennis | reverse complement strand
GTAAAAGAAATTTTTTAAATCGGACCATTCGTTTAAAAGTTAGGCCTGATCAAAGTTTTATATCCTCCACCTCCCTCGCACTCCCTTTAGCTGAGTAACGGGTATCTAATAGTCGGGGCACCCGACTATAGCGTTCTCTCTTGTTTTTGTTGTATTTAAGCACATTATCGACTTTTAAGTATTGTACATACGTAATTGGTCAAAAGTTCGAATCTTAAGATTAATAATTATCTTGGAAACATTTTGGCTTTGCTTACAGAATTTGTAGTAATTTTTTATCTTCTTACATGGTGGAAATTAAATAAAGCTCTTACTTCTGGTACAAAATGAAAAATATTTTTTTAAAAATAAAACCTAAGCATTTGATCCACAGAACTGACTACTGATCGAAAATCATATTGATCGGAGCACAGCAGCAGTATAAGTTTTTAAAATTCAAAACAAATTTTAACTTAAATTGCGCTTTTTCCCCTCCCCTTTTCCTCACAGCACTACCCCTCCCCCTCATCAGTTTTTTTGGCTGTTGCTCTCCTACTTAAAAAAATGTTAAAAACTTGAAAAATTAAACTTAAGCATTTGGGCCATAGAATAACTAATGATCTAAAAATCATCTTGATCGGAGCAGCGGTTTAGATTTTCAAAATCGAAAAGTTAATTTTAAATGTAGACCCCTAATTATGGGGGATATCGAAATTTCTTTTAGAAATTTTTTAGGCCTTTTCAAAACCTAAAATTCTGCAAACTCCAAATTTCTAAATTCAAACCACTTCAGAAGTTAAGCATTAAATAATCTAATTTTTTTTGCTCAAAATATGGATGTTGGAGCTGTTTGGGGCCTCTGGGGGGACATATCGGACCTTAGTGGGCGCCTACGCCCCCAATGGAATACTGTGAAAAAATTTGGCTTCTCTAGCTCTTACGGTTTGGGCTGTGGTCGAATCCCCTTAAAAATCGGTCTTTCATTTTATAATCTTTAGGGATAACGTTCATCTTCCAAAACTTTTCGCAGTATAAATTACATGATTTTCTAGTAATAGGGTATTTCTAGTAATGTTTTAGACGTTTTTTTATGCGGAATGTTAAAAAAAACATATTTAACATTATTAATTGATTATGTGAATGGAACAAAAAATGGAACAAAAAAAAATTTGTTTTATTTGAACCCTGGTTTGAACCTGAACCCTGCCCCGGCTCATCAATGAACCGGTTCGTAAACCGGAACCATATCTGTCGATTAGGTTTAAACCCCGAACCGAACCCATACCAAAATAATATCGGTTCACAGCCGTGATATATACTTTATAGGGTCGGAAATGCTTCCTTCTAGCTGTTACATACTTTTGCACGAATACAATATACACTTTTACTCTACGAGTAACGGTTATAAAAAGGTTCCAGAGATGGAAAGAGGTTTTGGAACCGCTGACAATGCACAGCAGAAATGCTGCTGGTGCTGGCAAAAAGCTGCCAGCTCTAAAAGAGCGCCGAATTCAAATGGATTTTGTTTAACTATTTGTCCTTTATGACGCCCTCTGGCACTATCGGGTTGAAACTTTCCCAAACGTTTTCTTTGTATTGCAGGTAGTATATAAGTCAACTATATCCTATAGCTCCCATAGGAATTTTTGAAAATAATAAAAAAAAATATTATATCTTTGGTGTTTTTATACCCTTGCAGAGGGTATTATGATTTCATTCAGAAGTTTGCAACGTTTCCGACCCTATAAAGTATATATATTCTTGATCAGCATCACTAGACGAGTCGATCTAGCCATGTCCGTCTGTCCGTGTGTCTGTTTGTAAGCAAAGTAGTGTGCTAGTTTTAAAGCTATAGGGGTAAAACATTCCCAAAAGTCTTCTTTCTGTTGCAGGTAGTATATAAGTCGGAACGAGCCGGATCGGACAACTATATCATATAGCTCCCATAGGAATAATCGGGAAAAAAATTTAAATAAATTATATTTTGGGTGTTTTTGAACCTATAACCTCCTACGTTTGGAAATGCCATTTTTTATCTAATTCTGAATTTCGAATAAAATTGTATTAAAATCAGAAGACTATATCATAAAGCTGCCATAGGAACGATCGGAACATTAATGGGAATATAATAGGAAATAAAATAATGCTTCGTTGGTTTTTATTGTATTCTCTTCTACTCTGGGATATGACTCTTTTTAAATGTTTTTGAATTTCGATTTTAATTTTATCCATATCGAATTACTATATCATATAGCTGCCATAGAAACAATCGGAAAAATAGTGATTAATAGCAATTATCTGCAAGGGTATATAAGCTTCGGCTAGCCGAATCTAGCTTCCTTTCTTGTTTTTAATATTACCTATCCATCCTGACTCCAACATTTTCAGGTCATTTGGGTTTGGGTAAAATGGGTTCCAAGTAGGTCAGTTGGGTTTTGGTGTTACCCAAGCATTTTTTGCTGAGGCTAATAATTTCCATGAATTTTATAAAGAACAGATTTTTTAAATAAGTCGAAATTATGTGGGCATCATTTTCATAACTCATCGCCTAGTCGCGAATTCTTAAGGTCTAGATGGAAATTTTTAATATGTGTAAATAATTAAAAATTCGAGAGTTAGTTACTTGCCTAGGTAAAGTCTACTGACTGCGACTTCTTTTGGACCAAATGGTCAATAATATTTAATACTTATAATTTTAAAACAAAGATTAAGCGATCCAACATATTGGGAAATGTTACGAAGGGAAGGACGTTCTATATCCTGCTCCCTCATTAAAATGTCTGTCCTGCCGATTTTCGAATCGTAGGAATTGCCTGTGGATTAGGGAGTCCAATCCTTAAGGACCCGCTTCATGTCTTTTCCATGTCAGCTATTTCAAATCAACTGATTAAACACATTAAACATTAACACATAATTGGTTAATTGTATTGTAAATTTATTTAACAAATTAGACCCAGTCTTTTTTTGTAATATTGTTATGAAAAGCATAATAACTTTAACAAATTATACACAGTCTTTTTTTGTAATGTTGTTATGTAAAAACATAATTTCATAATGGACAGGGTACATTTCTTATTTAGATAAAAGCTTCGTTTCTATTGAAATTTGTATGCAATTCATGCTGTACGCCAAATCACTTATTTCACCCTGTCCATTTTTCGTTAAGTGGTTGACCGATTTTAATGAAACATACCTCATTTTGTTGGATTTTTAATGTACTTTGGGCAAGAAAAAATTGGCATTAAAAAAACCATTTTTAAAAAATTTTCCATACTAAACATAGTTTTGAGGGGAGCGTCAGGCCATAGTGGTATCATGACTTTTGTGGTGCCAAAATGTCGACTTCTACCCTTGTAGATCATTCCTATGCAATTTGAAATTACAAGAATGTTAAACTTAGATTTGCAACAAACAAAATTAAAGCCGTTTACGTATTATTTTGACATTATTTGATCGATGCTTCCTAAGGCAGCCATATAATATAGTCGTCCGAATTATGTTAAATTTAATTCGAAATTCTGAAATAATAAAATAAAAATATATTTCAGAAAAGAAGTGAATACAATAAAAATTAACAAGGCTATAATTTTGTTCATATTAATTTCCCTTTAGTTTTCCGATCGTTCTTATGGGGGCTATATGATATAGTGGTCCGACTTTAATAAAATTTAATAAAATTCAAGACAGTTAAAAAAATGATATCCCCAAGAGCAATAGGTAATATGTCGAAAAACACCGAAGATATCAGTTTTTCAATTATTTTATTAGATATAATTTTCCGATTCGGCTAGTTTCGACTTATATACTACTTGCAATAGAAAGACGATAACTGAAGGACTAGTTTGCGTAGAAACGGACGGGCAGACGGACATGGCTAGATCGACTCCTCTAGTCATGCTGATCAAGAATATATATGTATATGTATAAACTATGGGGTCGGAAACGTCTCCTTTAATGCGTTGCCAACTTATGACTAAAAAAAAGGTCGAAAAAATGGACCAAACAATGGCTCACTGGCGGTACAGACAGAGGAAAAGGGAATTACAGCCTCTCAAACGAGAAGTTTCACTTCTGTCGTGCGTAGGCTTGACACACTCATTTTTTTTTTTATTATTGTTAACAAATGTGAAACGAACAACATGGCATACTCAGTTTTTTTGAATTATGAATCGTAGGTCAGTTTGACCTTTTTTAATATCATTTTTAACTTGATATTCTCGAACCGTCAATTTTACATAGCCTAAACGTTTCTCACATACACACATAGTTTCGCATACATTTACAAATGCATATGGACAGTTGCAAGTGCTTTTCATTGTTGTACGCCAGCGTACGCTTTACTTTCCTGCTATAGTAGTGCAAGCGAGAAAACATGCTTGAAGTACGTCAGTTCGAATTTCGAATCAGTCTTTCTCGCTTCCACTCATGTCATTTTGCTCGCCATATTGATTCTTGCGCTCTTTTTCGAAGTTGGAGAATCTCCGAGAGAGAGAATTCGGCAAAATGATATTATTTAATGTAATTTTTATGAATATTTCAGGTAAAAACGATATGAGTATGAATAACCAGAAAATTACCTGGACTTATCGATTTTACGGTGACGTGCTTTTTTCTGTGTGTGGTGTATCATGACTTAAGTGGCAAACTGTACATGATGGTCCTGGTTCCTCCAAAAGAAATCGCAGGCCCCTTCTATCTGCGGTTAAGTATGGTCATCCAGCAGGCGCAAGTCGTAGACGCCTTGAAGCCGAAACGCCACAAGCACTCCTGCCAAAGAGGGCCATTTTTGTCTCTCGACTAAGACCGGATACTACTAATGACGAAATTAAAGGTCACCTAAGCGATGAGCTCCAAGCCTCTCCTGAAAACTTTGTTGTTACAAAATTTAATTTTGCTTACAAAAGAAAAGTATTATCATTTTTTTCCCTACGCTCTACTCCCTAGAACAACCGAAAACAAGAGAGAACGCTATATTCGGGTGCCACGACTATCAGAAACCCGTTACTCAGCTAAAGGGAGTGCGAGGGAGATGGAGATATAAGCTCTGATCAGCCATAACTTTTTAACGAATGGTCCGACTTAAAAAATTTCTTCTACATTTCGATGTGTATTGATAAGCACAACAAAACTGCATTTTTACTTTTCTGAAATATTTAAATTTTTAAAATCGTATATTAGCTATTGTGGATGTTAAAAGGGGCGTGGCACCTTCTTGAAATAAACTTGCGCTGCGTAGGAACTCCTAGAATCTGCATGCAAAATACCAATCTTCTAGCTTTTATAGTTTCTGAAATCTCAGCGTTCATAAGGACGGACAGATAGACAGACGGACAGACGGACAGACGGACATGGCTATATCGACTCGGCTAGTGATCCTGATCAAGAATATATATACTTTATAGGGTCGGAAACGCTTCCTTCTAGCTGTTACATATTTTTGCACGAATACAATATACCCTTTTACTCTACGAGTAACGGGTATAAATGCATGCCCCTTCGTTCTCTCTCTGCGCATCAGACTTCGTTTCCTTTCGTTTTGGTTTTCTGTTGAGCCCTTTACGTGAGACGCTCTGTCTAATTAAAAGACCGATTGACTGAAAAAGTCATCGCAAAAAGTCTGTTTTCCCGAATATAACTATACGAGGTAGTCCCGTCGGCTGCCTGATGCTTCGGCTTTTAATCTGTTGACGGGCTTGGGCGATATCTCCCTTTCACTGCAGTGAATCACTGCTAAAGAGTGAGCACCAAGCGTTCAATCACTAGTGAATTTGTATGAAAAATAGCGATGATTTTAACCTGGGCATGTCCTAGCGGCTCATCACTGCCAGAAACTGGCGCTTCTTTAGCACCTGTTCATCACCATTTTTCATCGCCTAATTCATCACTAAATTCGGCGCCTAATTCATCACCCAAAATCATCACATATTCAACTTAAAACAAAAATACTCGCTGTGCGAGGAAGTAAGACACACGCTCCGTGAACAAAGCACCAAAACCAGCTTAAAAAACTCATAAATTTTAAAATCGCGATAAAACTGAAAACAAAAGTTGCATTTTTCATATCCAATCATAGTGAGAAAGGAAAACAATTTGTTCTGCGTATTTTAAACAAATTCAAATTGTGAGACTCGGCGCAGCAAACAAACAAACATACATATTAATCCGTTTTCTAACGCCACAATTACGAACACTCGACAAACGTCAAACACAAAAGAATAACACAAGCCACTCAAAATCTCACTCAGTGCACAAAACAAACATATATTCTTACATGAGCAGTACGTCTGCTAAAAAGGGACGGGAAGAAGTCGATTAGCGGAAAGTGGGAGCTGATATATACATACATATGTGCATTTTTTTATTCAGGATTTTTAACGAATTTAGTAAATGAGTACCAAAACCGTACCGGTACCAGCAATTCGGTAATCGGTTCGAAATTAAATTTTTACTTCGGTCTCGGTACCGGTTCCGGTTCTCTATTGGGTCATTCCATGTGAAACGTGACAGGCCAATTTGGGTCAAATCTCAGAATCAAGCGAAACTTTTTTTTTCGATAGAGGATTGAAATATAAGGATGGGTTTTTTTTATTTTTTTTTTAACTCTTACCGTTTATTTTTAAAAAATATTTTTTTAATTAAGCTCCGATTTTTAGGATATGCAGCTCTTGAGACTCGTTTAAGTTATTTTAATAATTCCAATGCCACTTTGTGGCATATCTTAATATCTTTCAGAAAAATATTTTTAAAAATTTTTAAATTTAAAATTAAGTATTTTTTAAGAGAATTTAAAATTAGAAAACTTCTGTACGCCGGAATACACGCGGTTTCCGAATAAAAAAATTATCCCCATATTGCTTCATCAATTCTTCACAAAGTGGTAAAATAAAATTTTTGTAATCGCAAGACGTACTAGTAAAGACAGCGATTTTAGTTTAGCGACTTTGTATCAAGCAACTACAGCGCAACGTGTAAGAAGAGCACAGCAATACGAGCGCGGCAGAGCAGGAATAGCGCTTTCCCTTTCTTACACGTTGCGATGTAAGAGCACAGCAATACGAGCGCGGCAGAGCAGGAATAGCGCTTTCCCTTTCTTACACGTTGCGCTGTAGTTGCTTGATGCAAAGTCGCTAAACTAAAATCTCTTTCTTTACTAGTACGTCTTGCGATTACAAAAATTGTATTTTACCACTTTGTGAAGAATTGATGAAGGAATATGGGGATAATTTTTTTATTCGGAAACCGCGTGTATTCCGGCGTACAGAAGTTTTCTAATTTTAAATTTTCTTAAAAAATACTTAATTTTAAATTTAAAAATTTTTTAAAATATTTTTCTGAAAGATATTAAGATATGCCACAAAGTGGCATTGGAATTATTAAAATAACTTAAACGAGTCTCAAGTGCTGCATATCCTAAAAATCGGAGCTTAATTAAAAAAATATTTTTTAAAAATAAACGGTAAGAGTTAAAAAAAAAATAAAAAAAACCCATCCTTATATTTCAATCCTCTATCGAAAAAAAAAGTTTCGCTTGATTCTGAGATTTGACCCAAATTGGCCTGTCACGTTTCACATGGAATGACCCTATTAGGAATCGGTTTATTTCAGTTATCGGTTCCGTTCCCGGTTCTGGTTTTATTCCCTGACAACAAGAGAGAACGCTATAGTCGGGTTGGTGTCCCGACTATCTAATACCCGTCACTCGGCTAAAGGGAGTGCGAGGGAGATGGAGAATAAACTTTGATCAGGCCTAACTTTTTAACGAATGGTCCGATTTAAAAAATTTCTTCTGCATTTCGATAGGTATAACTAAACACAACAAAATTGTATTTATACTTCTCAGAAATCTTTGAAAATGTGGACGCCAGACACATTTTAGTATTGTTTGTGGGCGACTATAGGCGATTGTGGGCGTTAGAGGGGGCGTGGCGGTCGACTGAAATAAACTTGCGCTGCGTAGGAAGCCAAAGAATATGTGTTGGTAATCCCAATATTCTAGCTTTTGTAGTTTCCGAGATCTCAGCGTTCATCCGGACGGACAGACGGACAGACGGACATGGCTAGACGACTCGGCTAGTGATCCTGATCAAGAATATATATACTTTATAGGGTCGAAAAAGCTTCCTTCTAGCTGTTACATACTTTTGCACGAATACAATATACCCTTTTACTCTACGAGTAACGGGTATAAAAATGGCACCAGCACCGCCCAAACGTCAGCGAACTGCAACTGATCTTAAAGGAGGTCACGACTCTGAGGCACTGTCTCCAATGTTCCTCGATCTCCTATCCAAACGCTTTACGGAGCAGGCTGAGCATATATCTGCCAGCATCCAATCTGCTGAAAACCACATTATGGAGCGCATAATGGGTCTGCTGACCGACCAGGTTGGGAATCTGGCTGGAGTAGTGGAGCAGCTTAACCAGCGTGTGGCACAACTCGAGGAGCAGCTTAGTCGTCGGGGAGACCAGCTGAAGGGTGAAGTCGAGGGAGTTCCCGCACTTATGGTCAAGGTGGATCAGCTGGAGGCGAAATTGCAGGCAAGTGAGGCGGCCCAGGCAAATTCAGAAATTGTTTCTGAGCTGCGCATTCATGGAGTTCCCTTTCAAGAAGGAGAAAACCTGAAGACCGTCTTTAACACTCTTTGTTTTGCTCTTAACATCACACCGGCCCTTAAACTAAGTAACATTCACCGAATCCGACGACGTACCGAAAAAAACGCCACAGTTGACCCGGCCATAATAGTAAAAATGAAACACGTGAGCGACAAGATCGAATTACTACGGCGAATTGGACAATTTCGCCGCGAGCATAAGAAACAGCTGTGTCTACAGCAGTTGGGCATTGACTCTCAGGTCCCATGCTTTTAGGATTTGCATACAGGCCAAATAGAACAATTGACTATACTGATTTCATATCATTTTTTCAGGATTTATCTTTGACGTATAATGAAATTTTACTAACCGGTGACCTTAACAGTAACATGTTATTGGAGAAGCATTTGTCCAATAGTATGGAAACTGCTGCAATGTACCTTGGAAACTCAATTTACGCAACACACTTCACTAGTACCTGTAACACCCTTTTGGACGTATTCTTTGTAAACACACTGGATAACACACTTTTATATGACCAGGTCTCAGTACCTGCCTTCTCAAAACCTGATCTTATTTTCATCTCTTATGACATATTTATAGACGACACTGAGCAACCACCCAAGACATATAGAGACTTTAGAACGATTGACTACGAGAATTTAAATTTTAACTGTAATGCGTGTGATTGGAATGCTTTGTTCACATTAATTTCTGTAAATGAACAAATAGAGTTTCTCCAAGAAAATGTCCTGCGTCTGTATAACTTGTGCGTTCCCGTTAAAATTATAGCTCATAAACGATTTAAGCACGAATGGTTTAACAGAAAAATTTGTATAGCAATTAGGCAGAGAGATGAGGCCCATGAGAAATGGAAACGGTATAAAACTAGTAACTTTTACAATCAATTTAAGACTGCTAGGAAAAATGTCAACAAACTGATACATACTGCTAAAAGTGACTACTATAATAGAAAGTTTAAAGATGCTCTAGTGGCGGGTAAAACCTGGAAGGAACTTAAGGCTTTAGGAATAGGAAAACAAAAAGCTATCGCTGACTTGGATATAAACGTTAATGAGCTAAATAAGAAATTCGTGCAATGTGAAGTACCTGAGGTTTACTATACTGACTTGTCTGAGCATACTGAATACAATGATTACTGTGATATATCCTGTGATAGTAGTTTTAGTTTTTCCTGTGTTAATGAATGTGATGTCCTGCAATCTATCTTAAACATTCACTCGAATGCTGTCGGACTTGATAAAATAGACCCGAAATTTATAAAAATTATTTTACCAAAAATTTTACCCCACATAACGTTCATAATAAATACAATGTTCACTACGTCACATTTCCCTGATCAATGGAAGGATGCAAGAATCATCCCTATTCCAAAAGCGAACAAAGACTTTCGTCCAATATCTGTCCTACCATTCTTGGCTAAAGTCGGCGAACGTTTAATTGCTAACCAGATAAATAAGTATATTGAAGAACAGAATTTTTTAAATAAGGCTCAGTCGGGTTTTAGGAAATCGAGGAGCTGTACGACAGCTCTTTTAAAAATTGTAGAAGACATTAGGAAAAAACTAGACGAGGGTAACGTAACACTACTGACACTGCTAGATTATAGCAGTTTGACACCGTGAATCACTATATTATATGTTCAAAACTAGCGAATAAGTTCATGTTCTCTATAACGGCACCGAAGTTAATACGCTCCTATTTGACTGGTAGAAGGCAGGCAGTTGTAACACCAACGGAGAGCTCATCCTTCCTTGTGCTGACAAGGGGTGTCCCTCAGGGGTCAGTGTTAGGTCCTTTGTTGTTTACCATGTATTCCTAATATAATATCTTCGTGTAATGTCCATATGTATGCAGACGATGTTCAGATGTATGTATCTCGTCCGTTGTGCAAAGTTGATGAATGTGTTTCTGTAGTCAACAAGGAGCTAACTGTTTTAAAAAATTGGTCTCTCAAAAACGGTCTCCAGCTTAACCCTAGCAAAACTAAATGCGTTGTAATTCATAAAACCGAAATAGATTCAAGCGTTTTGGCACCACTTAAAATAGGGAATGAAACCATTGAGTATGTGGAAAAATTAAAAAATCTAGGTATAACTTTTAATAAAAGTTTGAAGTGGAATGACCATATCACTCAGGCGGTAGGGAAAATATATGGATGCCTTAGGGCTCTTAGTTATACCCAGTCTTTCATACCAGAGAACTGCCGTCTTTTAATTGCGAAGGCCATAGTCACCCCGATTTTATTTTATGGAGTTGAAATATTTGGTAATAGTGATGCTTAAAGTAAGAAAAAGCTAAATGTTGTATTTAATAGTGTTGCTAGATATGTGTTTAATGTAAAAAGGGGGCACACCATCTCGCGTTTCTCCCATAAAATATTTGATCTTCACCTGGATTAAGCTTAGGGCATTATCGCTTCTTCATAAAATTATAAATACCAAGGAGCCTAACTATTTGTATGAAGAACTGATTTTTACATCTTCCCGAACGACGAATAATGTAATATGTAGCATATATAGACTGTCAGTCTCTGAAAATCAGTTTGTTGTCTATGCTGTACGTTTTTGGAATGAACTACCACATCGCCTCAAAACAATTAAGAGTGTTCCACAATTTAAACATGCCTTAATGACACACTACAAAAATTTGAAATAAATAAATAGGTATATTTAAAATGATGACAAAAAAAAAAAATTAAAAAAAAAAAATTTTAAAACCAAAAAAAAAAGAATAATTTTAAATAAAGAATAATAAAAATGTATAAGGTGAACAGTAAGCATAGTAGTTGTAAGCTAAAAGTTATATTTTGTATGCCATTCATTGTGACTAGCGCAATAAATATAAGTAAACACTTGTCGCGCTAGGAAAATATTAATAAATAAACTAAACTAAACTAAAAAAAACAAGAAAGGAAGCTAGCTTCGGCCAGCCGAAGCTTATATACCCTTGCAGATAATTCATATTAATCACTAATTTTCCGATCGTTCCTATGGCAGCTATATGATATAGTAATTCAATATTGATAATATTAAAATCGAAATTCGAAAACATTTAAAAAATGTCATGTCCCAGAGTAGAAGAGAATACAATAAAAGTCAACGAAGCAATAATTTATTTCCTTTTATATTCCCATTAATTTTCCGATCGTTCCTATTGCAGCTATATGATATAGTCGTCCGATTTTGAAAAAATTGTATTCGAAATTCAGAATTAGATAAAAAATGGCATTTCCAAAAGTAGGAGGTTATAGGTTCAAAAACACCCAAGATATAATTTTTTTACATTTTTTTTCCGATTGTTCTTTTGGGAGCTATATGATATACATAGTTGTCCGATCCGGCTCGTTCCGACTTATATACTACCTGCAACAGAAAGAAGACTTTTGGGAAAGTTTTAGCCCGATAGCTTTAAAACTGAGAGACTAGTTTGCGTAGAAACAGACGGACAGACGGACGGACAGACGGACATGGCTAGATCGACTCGTCTAGTGATGATGATCAAGAATATATATACTTTATGGGGTCGGAAACGTCTCCTTCACGGCGTTGCAAACTTCTGACTGAAATCATAATACCCTCTGCAAGGGTATAAAAACTCGGCCTAGTGATGATGTTGTGATGAAATTCATCACCTGTTCCTCACTATTTTAAGGCGCTCTTTTACTGCTTTTTCAGCACCTTAATTTCGTAAAGAGAGAGATTTTGAGAGAGGGGGTTGGTGAGAGAGTCGATTCTGCCGAGGCGCTGCCGGCGACGCAGTCGACTCAGTGCTATTTAGCGCTCGGGCTGAATTCGGGAACTGCAGGGTAGCAATGCGTTCTTTCATTGTATGTGTGCTGCTTCTGCTGGCCACCACTGCACACTGGTTGATCTTGTATGGCAGAGGCGGCCAAAAAAAATTAAAAACTTAAATTTAAAACTTCCCAGTTGAGCAATTAAGATTTCAAAGCACAAACCAATATGACGAACACAGCAAAAATAAAATATGCACGAACACTAAGGAGCGTAATTTCTTTACAGTTTTCGAGTAGAGCTCAGAAACTCAATCACGCTGAATGTTTTACGGAATACGTACACATTTTAATTTGGAATCCGTTACTTTATCCTAATTTAATCATTTTACATACTTAAATATGTACATGCCAACTTGTCGATGTGTGTGTGTGTATCATTGCGTTTTTTACGTGCAAATGTGACGATTGAACGTTTTTCCCTGCTCTCTCCTTGAAAACCATTCTAAAATTTTTTTAAAATTAAAACAAAAATTCCTTGTGGATTTTACGGGTTGGCTACACACTTTGACTTAGAATTGACTTAGGTAATCCGTTCTGGTATCCAAATAGTAAATTTTTCATTAGCCAGAAACAAAAACTTTGTCTGCCTCTCTTGCGCTTCAAATGACTCTCTCTGCTCTTTACTCTCTCGCTCTGCTTCTGCTGAAGTTGTTTTTGTGAGAGCTGTGTTCGGAATTCGTTCGTGAGCGCTGCGAACTGCCGAAGCAAACAAAAAACAAAAACAACGAGCTGCCAAATAGGCCCCCGCAACCCCCTCAATTTTACAAAAAAAATCATATAAAAAACCAACCGTGGGTGCAAAAAAAAAAAAAAACCTTACTGATTGTATGGCATAGCTCCACACTTTAAACCAAAAACGGATCCGATCGCATAATCGGTGCGGAAAAAATAATTAAGTGCCCCCAACCGGAAGTCGGTTAAAATAAAAATATCAACTTGTTTGGTTGAAAACTGTGGGAATGGTTCTTGTTTTAATTCCGCAAATTCGCATTTTCGAGAGTCCTGGGAGTCCTTGGGAGCCGAATTTTAAAAAATCCTTTCTTAGTGCATCCTTTCTTTTTCCAGAATTTTAGGTCTTATGTTTTGGGCTGGGGGAACATGACGCAAATCGACATCTACTCTTTTATAGTAATACTCGATTAATTGAAATATCCTTTAAATATATTAAATTTAAATATCCTATATCCTATATTCAAATATATTAAACTTTATTAAAATATTTTTAAATTTTATCAATCAGTTTTATATTTTTTTGTTATTAAAAGTTATGTTTTTAGCTTTAACTTAAATATGTAAAACGAAAATATAAATGAAATAGGCAGATATTCCTTTTTAAAGTGCATAAAAATGTTTTAGATCAAGCTTTATTGCCACACATATATGTATGAATACATAAATGCAATTTTAATAAACATCCTGTTCAATCATAGAAGTTCTTTTGAGACACAATTCATTTCTTAGCCGAGAAATGATTTCTGGCCGAAAATCGTCTCGTCAATTAAGTACGAACACATACGCACTAGCTTACGACCCAGCGGGAAAGTTCCACTGAAAAGTTTGTTATTTTCATTAGGTTTCTCCATACAAGCGGAAGGGACAAAACCTCATTCACCCCTTACATTTCTTCCGTCTCTGGTTTCAAAATACACGGGGCGACACAAAAAGTAAGGGGTAAATGAGGTTTCTATGTGGTTTTCCAAAGGAATTTACATTTTCCCTACACCGTCGCCTGCTAAAAGATACGGGATTTCCAACATTTTCTGCTAAAAGGAACAGAATTTCCAACACACAAAGAACCACCTTCTCACTTTCCCGGTGGGGAGTTGTGTTTACTCACACAATCATGTGCACTCTCTTTTTACATTTTTACGCTCTCAATTTTGTGCGAGCGGATAGAGCTAGATTTTCGTCGCCACCAAAAAATGTGCTGGATATTGCAAAACGAATGTATGGCCGTTACTCATCTTAGAGATTATATTGGTCTTTGGTCCAAGGCTCCTGTTAATCCTCTCAACTTGACCATTTGCTTGCGGTGAGCCTGTGGCTATTTTGATATGTTTAACATATACTCTTCCATAAATTCCTCGAAGTCCTTAGACGTAAAACAACTACCACAGTCCGAAATTATACACTTTGGCCTACTGTATGCTCTAAAGTAATCTTTTAATGCTGTTATTACTTCTTTAGTGATCGTTGACTTATCATAGTTGAATACTGGGAATACTGTGCAAAAAGCCTTCTCCCTTTCCTGATTTTGGTGAAAACGCTACACATTTTAAACAATTTTCTATATGTGATACATACTTTTCTTTTAAACATGGAAACCAATACGTTTTTGAAATTATATCCATCATTTTACCCCTTCCTACATGCCCTATTTCGTTATGGTATTTATATAATACCTGATCTTCCATTTCTTCCGGTACGTAAAATAGTATCTTATTATTATGCGCTTTTCTGTATACTACACCATTTCTCATTTCAAATAACTTAAGTTCTGTCTTTTCTAACATGGTTTTAAGTTTTTTAATTCTTAGATCTTTTCCCTGACAGATGATTAAATTTTCTTTAAAACTGTTGGTTTCCACTATTAGAATATTGTTATACCTACTGAGGGAATCAACATGCTGCATTTTGTTCTGGATCTGTGACATATTTAGAGATCATAATTTTCCATCTCTAATGCCCATCTTGAGATCTTCGGATTAAGTTCTGCTTTATTTAATGTTAACTTAAGGGCGATACAATCTGTTACTAGTTTGACATGTTTTCCTTGCAAATTTATGCTAAATCTACTGCCAAAGTTTCGAGCTCAAAACTATGCAATTTAGCTTCATCAGCGGTGGTACGCTTAGAGAAATAGAATACCGGGTGTAATTTGCCATCGTCTTTCTTTTGTAGAAGCACCGCACCAAACCCTAAAGCACTCGCGTCACAACGTAATTCTATATCATCTTTGTAATTATATAACGCTAATACGGGTGATTCGATAAGCTTTTCTTTTAATTTCAGAAAACAATTCATTTCTTCCTCTCCGAATCGAAATGGTTTGTCTTTTTTCAAAAGATCGTACAGTGGCTTTGCCATTGTAGAAAAATCCTTTATGAATCTTCGAAAATATGAAGAAAGTCCCAAGAAACTTTGCACTGCCTAAACCTTTGTGGGGACTGGAAAATTTTTCACAGCTTCAATGCTCTTATCGTCTGCCCTAATGCCATTTTCAGAGATTAAAAATCCTAACTACTTTATATTTGATTTCAAAAACTCACATTTATCCATTCGAAGTTCCAATCTATTTTGAGTAAGCCTTTTAAAAATTTCGTCTAACGTTTCTAAATGCTCATTAATATTTTTGCTGGCAACCATTATGTCATCCATGTGACCTACTACTTTGTTGGCTCTAATCATATCATCGAAAATTTTATTAACAAAGCGTTGAAAAACAGCCGGTGCGTTTTTTATACCCATCGGCATTCTTAAGAATTCGAATTGTCCTAGTGGAGTTACGAATGACGTATATTTGAGAGATTCTTCGTTTACAAAAACATGAAAGTATCCATTTTTTAGGTCTAACTTTGAAAATACTCTTTTGTCTACTAATTTATCTAATAAATCATCTATGTGTCATCTAATAATTTTTGTAGCTTATCCTTTTCTTATCTTTTTATCTTATCTTTTATCTTTTCTTTTCATCGTTTGTAAAGTCAATGTTCAGTATTTCGGTTTCAAAATCGTCGATTTGTAGTACCATATTTAGATTTACCGTCTTTTGTTCTTTTATAATCGTTTCATCTGTTGTATCACTGCTTTGCAGTGGCGGATCCAGGATTTTGTTGTGGGGGGTGATATCAGAACAATTTTTTTGTTGCATACTTTTTAAATACGAAAATTCCTTTCATTTTTCACCCAAGTGGGGGGTGATATATCACCCATATCACCCCCCGTGGATCCGCGCATGCTGCTTTGTCTCGTCACTGTTTGACCTAACGTTTCCATACCTTGTATCATAGCCTTTCGCCCTATTTTTTCCTGATGATTCTTAACTACCGCTCGCTCTGCTTTTGAAATTTCAGTTGACCATTCTAAAACGTTTTCAGTTATATCATTATCCAAACACTCAATATTATGACCGACCTCAGCAATTGGCAATGACAGATCTTTAGTACGCCGCTTTGGGTTATGCTTTGATACATTTTCTACTGTTATCATCTTTAGAGTTCTTAGATCTAAATTCAAATCGCAAGCTTGCATGAAATTTCTACCTAACACCACATCATGCATCATAGACTCATTGGCAACAACCGTTAAATTAAAATAACACTTTTTTTTTCTTTTAATACAAAACATTAAATTTGTCTGTATATTTTCAATGGGCTTCTGTTTATGCCAAAATAATGTTCGGTGACTTCTTGTAGTTGGGCCTCAGTGGGCAACAAAGATTTTTTAATTAATGAAATAGGACTGCCAGAGTCTATGATGCATGCTGCAACTATAGGAGATGTAATTTGACTGTCAAAATGAATGTTAAAATACCTTACATAACACTAGTTTACAGCCAAACTGCTCCAAAGCAATTGATAACAAATTCTGTTAGTGTTCGACCCCCAAATCACGAAAATACCACTAATTTTTTTTTCGATGGCACAGTTTTTTTTTTAAAGATTTTTTAAAGTTCAAAATGTTAAATATCGGACTTTTTTCGAATTTCTTCCTATATCTCGGCAAATATCCACCCAGTTGGGCCAGTTTTTGTTTCATTATAAAGTCAATAGATCAGAGCTTAACTTTGCCATACAGATCAATATGATTGGATAAGTAATGGCAGCGCAGCAGCTCGACAAAGATGAAAAATGTGTTTTTTGGTCCTCTGTAGGTCGGCTGTATGTATCGTAAGAACTCGAAATAAATCCGTTGAAAAATCATAATGGGTACAAACTTAAAGTTTACTTCCCACCGAATAAAACAAGCCGAGTATGGCCCAAATTCATAAAAAATTGGATTTATGGTGGATTTTTAAAGTTCGGATTTTTCAACTTTTTTCGGTTGACAAAGTTCAAATTTTAGTTTTATCCTAGGCGGCGACATGTAAACAAAAATGAGTGGTGATGGCAGCCGGGTCAAAAAATAGCTAAATCAGATATTTAAAAGCTAGAAAATTATAAAAATGAATTTAATTTTTAAAAATTCCTTAAAAAATATAAAATTGCTTGCGTTATGACTGTGAGTATTTTTAATAAGTAAAATCCATTTGAATAAATCATTCTTACGAAATAACCATACTTTCAAAAAAGCATGCTTTGTTTAATAAGTACTGCAGTATCAAAAAACGAAAATAAGACTACGAATAAAAAAAGAGGATTGTGCTTGTGATTGTGTGTGATAATGAATAAAATTAAGGAATACAATTGCTTAAATGGTCCAGACACTTTTTGCAATGTGTGTGGTAAATTTATTATGAGCAATACATTTCGACCCTTTGACAGTGAGGTAGAAGATCGATATTTCCTCTACTTTCGCATTAAACCAAATCTTGAAGAGGCTTGGACACCGAGGAGAATCTGCGAATATTGCCGCTTGACATTACTTAAATGGAGCGAAGGCAAACGGTATGTTTTTGTTTTCGATGCTTTTTTGAAAGGTCCATTATTGTTTTCTTGACATAGATGCTACATGAAGTTTGACACGCCAATGATGTGGAGAAAACCATCTTGTCATGTAACAGATTGCTACTTTTGCCTTAGTAAATGCTTAGGCATCGGAAAGAACGCAAAATGGAAATACGGGAAAGTGCGCTCAGTGACACTTCCCAAAATTCATTCCGCTAATGTCCCATATCCAGTATGTCCCGACAAAATAGATAATTAACTTCTTCGGATAGCTCTTCTATGTCCGATGACTCCAGTCCGGGTGAAGAAGAAGTTATCCTACTTTCTCAAGAAAAATTAAATGATTGGATTCGAGATTTAGAGCTGACAAAAGAGAAGTCAGAGTTGCAAATGCAGCACCTTCCTTATTGAGGGCTTTAACGAAATTCTTAATAAGTCCCAATTTGATGTGTAGCGGTGGCAGAATAATATTTTCTCGATTTACCAAAGGATTGAATTTTATGTTGGCCTCACCAATAACATCAGCTTTTCTGGATGGCCATTTCTTTTTTTGATAATGCTGTGCATCTGATCGGCTGTCCCAAAGGCAAAGAAAGCAACAATATTTTGTATATCCGCCTTGCAACCCACACAGCATCGCAACCACTTTAAGATCTGCGCATATTTTCCACTCAAAATGATCGTATTGGATATATTTAAGAAGTTTAGCCATTGTGTCATACGTTTCTTTGGTGCTAACTGCGTGTGCAATTGGAATAGATGGTTTCGAATTTCCATTGTGCAACAAAACTGCTTTTAAACTTGCTTTGCTACCATCGATAAAGAGTCTCCACTCATTCGGATTGTGAACTTCTTGTAGCTGCTGAAACATTGCAGTTATGTTTTTGCAGTAGCTAATCTGATCTGAATACTTAGAGTAACCTTCATGACGGTTTCTAAAAGGGGGGTTTTCACTCCTGGTTTCAAAAATCCGTGCTGCTTCATTCGAGATGCAAGCAACTCTGACTTCTCTTTTGTCAGCTCTAAATCTCGAATCCAATCATTTAATTTTTCTTGAGAAAGTAGGATAACTTCTTCTTCACCCGGACTGGAGTCATCGGACATAGAAGAGCTATCCGAAGAAGTGTAATTATCTATTTTGTCGGGACATACTGGATATGGGACATTAGCGGAATGAATTTTGGGAAGTGTCACTGAGCGCACTTTCGCGTATTTCCATTTTGCGTTCTTTCCGATGCCTAAGCATTTACTAAGGCAAAAGTAGCAATCTGTTACATGACAAGATGGTTTTCTCCACATCATTGGCGTGTCAAACTTCATATAGCATCTATGTCAAGAAAACAATAATGGACCTTTCAAAAACGCATCGAAAACAAAAACATACCGTTTGCCTTCGCTCCATTTAAGTAATGTCAAGCGGCAATATTCGCAGATTCTCCTCGGTGTCCAAGCCTCTTCAAGATTTGGTTTAATGCGAAAGTAGAGGAAATATCGATCTTCTACCTCACTGTCAAAGGGTCGAAATGTATTGCTCATAATAAATTTACCACACACATTGCAAAAAGTGTCTGGACCATTTAAGCAATTGTATTCCTTAATTTTATTCATTATCACACACAATCACAAGCACAATCCTCTTTTTTTATTCGTAGTCTTATTTTCGTTTTTTGATACTGCAGTACTTATTAAAAAAAGCATGCTTTTTTTGAAAGTATGGTTATTTCATAAGAATGAATTATTCAAATGGATATTACTTATTAAAAATACTCACAGTCATCCCGCAAGCAATTTTATATTTTTTAAGGAATTTTTAAAAATTAAATTCATTTTTATAATTTTCTAGCTTTTAAAAATCTGATTTAGCTATTTTTTGACCCGGCTGCCATCACCACTCATTTTGGTTTACACGTCGCCGTCTAGGATAAAACTAAAATTGGAACTTTGTCAACCGAAAAAAGTTGAAAAATCCGAACTTTAAAAATCCACCATAAATCCAATTTTTTATGAATTTGGGCCATACTCGGCTTGTTTTATTCGGTGGGAAGTAAACTTTAAGTTTGTACCCATTATGATTTTTCAACGGATTTATTTCCAGTTTTTACGATACATACAGCCGACCTACAGAGGACCAAAAAACACATTTTTCATCTTTGTCGAGCTGCTGCGCTGCCATTACTTATCCAATCATATTGATCTGTATGGCAAAGTTAAGCTCTGATCTATTGACTTTATAATAAAACAAAAACTGGCCCAATTGGGTGGATATTTGCCGAGATATAGGAAGAAAGTCGAAAAAAGTCCGATATTTAACATTTTGAACTTTAAAAAATCTTTAAAAAAAAACTGTGCCATCGAAAAAAAAATTAGTGGTATTTTCGTGATTTGGGGGTCGAACACTAACAGAATTTGCCATCAATTGCTTTGGAGCTCTCCAAGAATATTATTTTGTAAACTAGTGTAATTATTTTCAGCATTTCCCTTCCTCTCCTCGCATTGGGCTACAAAGTGAGCGAACTTGCTACAAGCGTAGCAAGATCCTAGCTCCCTTGTTGGCTTTCGACAATCCTTGGCGATGTGTCATCTGGCGTTGCAGTTACCGCAGCGGAATCCTCCGTTGTTGCTTCGGTTTGTAGTCATCTCCTTTGAAACAGACTCCTTAGGCTTTCTCAAACGGATACCAGCAAACGCACGCAGAATTTGCATAGGATCTGTGAAACACTGAATCCGGGCTTGATCACGCAAATTCTGTGCTGGTATTCCCTCGACTATCTGGTCAACCAACTCGTCAGGCTCGATGTTGACGCTGCCTGCCAACATCGTCTTGGCTTCGAAATATGCAGCGAATTTTTCGGTATGGTGCCACTTCAAATTTTCAAATTTGCGCCGTGCTTCTGCTTTAGAAAGTTTGTCACTGAATGCTAGGATCAGCTGTTCCAACAGACTCTCTGATGGCTCCATAATGCGCGTTGCATTTGCGTGCAACCACCGCTGGGCGATTCCCTTTAGTTTGGACACAATCATTATTTTCACGTACACTGCACTATGGGGCATTTGACCACTTTTGTTGGCCAAAACCCATTTTTTAAAAGTCGTTAAAACAAAAAATGTTGTTTGAGGATGTGTTAACAGAAGATCATTTAACAATGTTACGTTTACAGAAATCCGATAGTGGTCTAAAAAGTAAATTTTTGTAAGAAAACTAAATTTCAAATGGAGCAACAAAGTGAGTGCAGCGGAGTCCACTTCTGAAACCACTTTGTAGATTATTTAATTGTTGTTAAAATGTATATGGTCAGAATCGCCACATTTTGCCACTATTTCAGTAATTTGATTTTTTAGACCATAAGTGAACTTTAGCGGCTTTAAAACGAAAGTTCCGCTACAACTTAAACAAAAAGTCATTTAAATGTAAAGTAAATTCTTTCCTTTGCCCTTTTTTTGAGAACTTTAGGATATAGTCGTCCGATTTGTACGAAACTTTTAATATTGTTATAAAAACATTAATAATTGATATTTATAAAGTTATGTGCATTTATCTCCAAAAACAGCAAAGTTAATTTGATCGTTTCTATGGCAGCTATATGATATAGTTGTTCGATCCGGATGATTCTCATATATAATATGCGTAGGGATAAAAAATGGCGACTGGTAAAGTTTCACGTCAATATCTTTGAATTGGCCGAGTTATTAATTTCGGCCAACAAAAGTGGTCAAATGCCTCATAGTGCACTGCATCCACGTTGTACAGATCAGCAATGTTTCGTACTTGCTGAGCACGACGATCCATCATAGTCCATGATGATTTCTTTTTTTTTTTTTTTGCTTTGTTTTCAGCAATGCTTGCTGATAGAGATGGTCGCACGACGTGTGCATATGACCAGATACGATATATCGGGATAGTATCGCATGGATGCTTCCCGAACAGCGGGGTTGGCCGGTGGCAAATCCACGAATTACCTTTCTACATGGATATAATTAAAGTTAAACAAAAATTACCTACAAGTTGATTTGTGCTTCGTTAATAAATTTTGCAACTTCTCTATAAATGAGTTGCTCTCTTGATAAAATGAGATCTGAAATATTTGAGAAACGATTAAAGATTTTATATTTTCTTCTGATTAAAGTATGGGTTTGGCAGTTAAAAATTTGATGATTAGCATAGTCGATCAGATTACATAAGGTACAAAGATTGTTGTCTATTACCTTAATGCGAAACAGAAAACAATTGTCATATGTAGACTCAGTCATTAATCTATTGATCAATTTAATGTCTTTCGCTTTCCATTTAAGTCTTATGTGCCACGGAATAATTGATAATGTTGGATATGTCTTTGCAAAAATGCCTCCATCCTCCCTTGCTAATCTTTCGTACTCAGTTCCCCATTCCTTTCAAACCTCATGATTTAATAATCTTTTAGCTTCACCTATACTTTGTTTGTAGTCAATATCAGCGCCATCATATACAGCCTGTTTAGCTAAAGAATCAGCCTTTTCGTTTAGGTCTAGAGTCATATGACCAGGTATCCACTGCAGGTAGCATGAGGATATACATGAAATACTAAGAAGATTATGAATATCAGATACTGTGTTATTATCACAGTTTTTGTTACGTAGTAACATAAGCGCGCCCTTACTATCTGTGAGTATAGCCACCTTCCTCCAGTTAGACTTAATAGCTAAGATACAACCTTGTATAATTGCTAAGAGTTCAGCCTGAACCGAGCTCATTTTATTCCCTATTTTGTACATTTCGTTACTCCTATCACAGATATCGGCTATGCCCAGTCCTGTGCACGAGCTTGTGACAGAGGCATCCGTGGATATGATATTGTAATCATTGTGCCTGAAATAACTGATCAATTCACTGTATCTAACTTTGACCTCCTCTTTTAAAATATCCTTTTCGTTGTTAGACGAAAAATTTAGCTGAATAACCGTATTTTTAAAATACGTATAATGATCAGCAATTTGTACTCTGTCAATAATGAGTTTGAATGAATCATATACCACCTTATAACTGGTTTTAATATTAGAATTAATAATTGTATTAAATCTACTGTTCACGCCAAAAGGGCGTTTAATTTTGGGAGGCAGTGTCAAGCGGCAGTTTTCTCCAGATTTCCATATCTCGCTCGCTTGCACTGCCCTTCGCTCTCCCTCTCCAACTTTCCCGTAACTCTCCGCTCCGCTATGGAGTCTTTAAGCTAAGCTTCTGCCTTTTAGTTCCTATTTACAAGTGCACAAATAAACAGCCGCACGTCGCGCAAAACCCCGAAAGTTCTACCGTGTTTTCGATATATTTCTGGCCGGTTTTTTCACCCGTTTTTTCCTGGGACTCAGCATCTCTTCTCCAATCAAGCCACCCCCGCCCCAACATTTTGGTCCTTCGAGCCGGATCTTTGGACTTCCACTCCTGGATTTTTCCGAAGATTATTTCCAGCGCCTACGGTGGCTTGAACCGCTTCAGCTAAGTTCCATTTCCAATTGTTATTATTTGCCGGTCATACAGCCAGTTGTTCGAACCCCATTTCGTTCAATTTGTTGTTAATCCGACGCAACGGCATTTAATATATTATTCAATTCCTTTTGTGTGTACGCGGCATTTTTTTCCATTCCTTTAGCCGAAAATGCCAAATTATTTCAATTACAAATAAATATATACCAAAAAAACTCCAAGTGTGTGTAAAAATAAAACCCAGCCGCAGTAAAACCTTCAGATTTTTCAAATTGTTCCGCAAAAACTGCACTCTTCATTTTTTACTGTGTTCCAGCTGCGTGTATATATTTTTACATACATTTTCTAATACAGTCCACTTCTACTACTCTGCACTGCTATATAAATTCCAAGACCCTAATAACACAAACATAATACATATATCCTATTTTTTTAAAATATATATTCGTGGTCTATAAACTACATTTCTCCTTGTGTAAAAAATATATAATCCAGCCACAGTGAATATTTCAAAATAAAAGTGATCCGCCAAAATTGGCAGCTTTTGTGTTTTTACTGTGTTTCCTGCTGCGTGCATATATTTTTGCATAAATATTCAAAAATACAGTCCACTCTATCTACTTACATTTCGAGCTAATTGTTTCAATTTTGAGAAATTCCCGCAAACATATTTTGCTCTTCAACGCCATTCCGTTATTCGTCTCCAAAACTCCCGCAATCGGTGCCCTTACCCTGTCCCGCTGTTCGTACATACATACACACGTATAGACATAACGTACTTACACACATTCCGAACCGCACCGTGGTTCAAGGGTATCCAGAAAATCCAGAAAAATATATTATTTTTTCAAATATATTTAAACAAAAATTCAAAATTACTAATAAAGTTCCAAAATAAATATACGCTTCCACGAGTGTCAGTGTGACCATATTTTACTAGTCTGGTCTCCATTAAATAATTTAATTTATATTTTTTCGCCCAACTTAAATATTTCCGGTCGCAACTATTCCTTAAAATTTAAATTCCATAAAATACATTTCCACACAACCTCCTTCACACGATCCAGTGTGACCGTATATCCTTACGGACTTTTAATTGGTTCCTAAAATCCAAGAAATTCCCCGTTTTCAAGATATTAATCCTGATCCTCACAATTATTTCTGTTGCGTATAAATTACAATTTTCTGTTCGAAATGACATCCTTAGCTAAATCCGCTCTTAATAAATTTATGGCTTCAGCTGACACTCTTAGCCATTTTGAGACTATCATAAATGTTCCCGGTGCATCCACACCGACCTTATCCGCCTGCAAAATCCGTAGGGAGCACGTCAGTTCCTTATGGCAAAAGGTAAAGGAGGAATATGACACATGCTCCAAGTGCATTGTAGCTGCAGGTGACAGCGCCACAGACACCAAATCTATTCTCAAAGCGAAGTATAACGAAACGTATACAATATACGAAAGATTTGCCGCTCAGATCCTCGATCTCGAAATCCAACAGGGCTCCTCCCAAATATCTCAAGCTCCAGTAACTTCGTCCCAAAGTTCCATATCTTATGGCTGTCGACTCCCTCTTATCGACACAGAGGTTTTCTCGGGCGATTATCTTCGCTGGCCTACTTTCCGGGACCTTTTCACGGCGATATATATAGACAATCCGAGTCTAACGCCCGTTGAAAAATTATTCCATTTAAATTCAAAAACAAGTGGCGAAGCTAATTCCATAGTTTCAAAATCCCCACTCACCAATGATGGCTTCCGCTCAGCTTGGACAAATCTAACTGAGCGTTTCGAAAATAAGCGATTCCAGGTGAACAGCCACCTGAAAACTCTTTTCAATGTGCAGTCTATAGCACAAGAGTCTGGAGATGCCTTGAAGGAACTTCAAAACACCGTTCAAGCTTGCCTAACGTCCTTACAAGTATCCGGCATAAATATTGAGAATTGGGACCCTATCCTCGTCTACATGTGCTCAACGAAGCTACCAAAGCTCACGCTCTCATTATGGGAGCAGTCCATTAAAAATAAAGCCGAGCTTCCAACTTGGCGAGAGCTTGATTCTTTTTTGACTGAACGCCACCGAATCCTAGAGGCCGTCGATAGCATCCGATCTGCTAGTTCACTCCAAGTTCCGTCCGAAGCCACAGCTCGATTGGCAGAACTTCCAAAAATAAAGTCCTTCACTACAAGGGTAGTTCGGATACCCAATGTTTGCGATCTATGTTCCAAGAAGAACCATCCCGTGCGTATATGTCCACGCTTCCTACAATTAACGGTGAATGATCGTTCAGACTATATCCAAAAAAAACAGTTGTGCTCCAATTGCTTTGCGAGCAACCACCAGTTTCAGGATTGCACAAGCGCTCACACTTGTTTTACTTGCCAAAGTCGGCATCACACGCTGTTGCATCCAAGCAACACTTCTACAATGACTTCCGTTCCATCCACACCTGCAGCACCAGTGTCCGCCTCAATTCCTCAGAGGATTGCGTCCTTTTCAGCGCACATTTCCAAAGTCCTTCCGGACCCCTGGATAGAGAGTCCTTTCAATGCAAGTCCTTCCAGCTATTGGGTACCATATCCCGCCCTGGATCGCAGACGTTCCCGAGGTATTAAATCCTACCCATGCCGAGTCTGCCTCAAGATCCATCCTCTACGGAAATGCCACCACTTTCTGACGCTAACTGCCGAGAAACGCATCCAAGCAGTACAATTGCATCGATATTGCAAAAATTGTTTGGCCCACGATCATTCCGAAGACTCCTGCCGCAGTGAGCATCACTGCCACAAGTGTGGAAAGGGCCATCACACGCTGCTACACAAGGACCACCGATCTTCGCTTCCATTATGTACCTGAGCCTACTATCCTGAGGTTCTTGCTACGGAGGTCCTCGCAAGGGGGGGGGGAGAATGTTCACGCCAAAAGGGCGTTTAATTTTGGGAGGCAGTGTCAAGCGGCAGTTTTCTCCAGATTTCCATATCTCGCTCGCTTGCACTGCCCTTCGCTCTCCCTCTCCAACTCTCCCGTAACTCTCCGCTCCGCTCTGGAGTCTTTAAGCTAAGCTTCTGCCTTTTAGTTCCTATTTACAAGTGCACAAATAAACAGCCGCACGTCGCGCAAAACCCCGAAAGTTCTACCGTGTTTTCGATATATTTCTGGCCGGTTTTTTCACCCGTTTTTTCCTGGGACTCAGCATCTCTTCTCCAATCAAGCCACCCCCGCCCCAACATCTACTAACATCGATTGTTTTAAGCTTAATGAGTTCTTTAGCAGTCAAGATTTTGGCTCTATAACACGGTGGGATAACACCAGCTAAAGCGAAAACCATAAATTTTGGAGTAAAAGGATTTACTCCAACACATCTTCTGAGAGATTTTGCCTGTGTAATGAACAATTGTTTACTGGAAGACTTTGTAAGATTACCATATGAGGTGATTGCGTACTCATTTTTAGATCTAATAAAGGTCTTAAAAATGTAAGTCGCAACTTTTGGTCTCAAACCTGACTTAATTGTGGTTGCTAAATTTAAAATTTGCATCGCCTTATTATTATCACACTTGATTTTTTTTAACTTGTTCAATCTGGGATCTGTTAGACGAGACTATCCTACCAAGTATCTTTGTATTCTTTACTTGCCTGGATGTTAAGAATTTTACTGTTTCCGTTGAACATAACTAGTGAAACGGTTTTGCTTGAGTTGAAAGACATATTGATATCACTACAAAGGAGTTCGAAGTCATTGATTTTAGACTGTAAGTTATTCTCCATGTCTCGAAAGAATCTCTTACTGGATAAGATGATAAAATCGTCTGCGAATTGAAAAACCTCAGTATTCCTGTCTTGTATTTGGTGCAAGCGTTTCGTGTACAAATTAAAGAGAACAGGCGACAAGCAACTGCTCTGCGGAATACCTCCTGTTACTGTCCTAGTGTGTTTACCTAGAGTTAGTGTTCTGATTTTAAAAAAGTTATGTATCCAGTTTATAAAAATTGGAGGAATGTTTTCCGAAACCATAATTCTTTTGAGGAAATTCAAATCGACGCAATTGTAAGCATTCTCAAGATCCGTTAGATCCTTATCTTTTTTGGGAATAGGAATAATTTTAATTATTCTCCAGTCCTCAGGAATCCTATTGTCACTGATTAATTGATTAAAAAGCTTCAGCATGTGTGATTTACAATTTGAGTCTAGGTTGTTTAACATCTCAAAAGTTACACCGTCATGACCTCCAGCACTCTTCTTTTTTTTCCTTAAAACCAGGTTAAGCTCGACTAAGTTAAAGTCTTGAAATAGTTCAGTATCCACTCTCTGATCGTGAATCATTGAGTTCGATACATCCGTTGGTATTTGTTGTTCCAAATACTGAAGATAGTTTTCTTGATCAGACATATTTAATTTACATTAGTTCCCAGAATCCAAATCCAGAATTTTAGAGCTTTTAGAAAGTTCCAAGCAGACTGAGTAGAAGGTTGTTCATTTATTTCTTCTAATTTCTCCATATACTTAAGCTAGACTTTTTGCCGCTTTCACAGCTTTTTTCCATTCTGCCTTTACGTTAACAGCTAAAAATAGTTGTCCATTGAAGGGTGTCTGTTAGCTAAAGTCTGGGTAGCCTTGTATCTCTCGAAAAGAATTTTGAGGTCATTATTCCACCAAAGTTTAGGAATCCTATTCTTTTTGATAATATAAGTAGATTTTTTAATTTTTTCTTTGATGGTACTAGTTATGTTAGTAATGTCACCGTTTCCTAAGCTGTTCAATAATCTGTTTCTTGCTATAAAGGTACTGCTTTTCATTGCTGTGTCAAGAACTTCTATTTTTACAGGGTGATGGTGACTACCACCAACAAATAAAGGTTTTGTAACGAACTGATTATTTAGGTCTGCTCGCTACGAGATTCGTGCGGCTAGCTCAGTACAGTTGTGTGTTCGTCCCACCAAATTTATATAAACGTGACCGCCCAGTAGATCAGTGAGAAAGCACAGAATTCACGGGTTCTAAAAGGGTTTATTGCGGGCGTGATAGTACAGTGATCTTGCAATGGCCACTCGTGGCCGTCGACGACTCCTGGTCGCCTTGATGACTCGGTGCTCTTCTCGTTGACTGAGTGCTCCGGTTCTGTAGCTCCTTGTAGCTCCCTCGACGCTTTCAACTCGAAGCTTCCTGCAGATCCTTGAAGCTCCCTGACGATGCTGATGCTCCCTGAAGACGCTGATGCTCCCTGAAGACGCTGATGCTTCCTGAAGACGCTTGGCGTTGCTCGTCCCTGATGCGGGGAATCGACGACTACTCGTAGCGCCCTGGACTCGCCAGGAGATCAGCTGCACGGGTTTAGGGAAGCGTCACCGTTCTCAGACTAGGGTGAACAGAGGCCGCGATCTCAAGGAATCTCTCCTGTCGATGCCACCACCTGTCCCTTGCTCTGTCCCGGATGGTCCCACTAGTGTTCCGCTCAGATCGCGCTGGCAGTCCAAGTTACGCAGGGATACTGCCGAGCGCTCCACTTCGCTTCTACGCCTAGTGCAAACGAACGTTCCGCCCTAGCTTCACCCTTTGGCTTATCGTCCCTGACGTTTCCTCGTAGCTCGACCTGTCGTGGTGTGTGGTTGCGTGGCTTGACGTGGCGTGGCTTCTGGTACTCGGGATCTTGGTCGTACGCCGATCCGGGACTACACGACTCAACCGTAGGGCTCTTCTGGAGTTCTCCACTTGAGGCCACTAACGATCGACCGATCTCCCTTCTGGCTCGTTTCACTCGGGGTTCAGACACACGCCGATCCGGGACTACACGACTCAAACCGTAGGGTTCTCCTGGAGTTCTCCACTTGAGACCACAGACGATTGACCGATCTCCCCTCTGGCTGATAGGTTTCTCCCCAAGCTCACGATTTCTTGTCGCAGGCTTACACCGCTCAAACTCTGACCGACTCTCCAGGCGGGATGCGAGGATTTAGTGGAGACAGAAATGAAAACGGATCGCCTTGACCTAGCCGTGTGATGCCCTCTGGACCTCAGCTACCTGCGTCTCAATTCGGAGATTCCTGGTGATCCAATCCCGAACGTCTCGACGTAGCGATCTTGCTCCTTGTAGGCTCCCACGGCGCTGCTTCCGGCGATTCGACTTGTTGCTGTTCACTTGTAGTTCACTGTACTGGCTGACTTGCTCACTTTGAATTATCTGGACAGATCTTGATAGATTGACTCTTCGTGATCGACTGATCCTGCTGCCAGCGCCCGGCGGCTTTATATAGGGCCTCCGGGTGCCGTTATTTCCCTCTTGCGCTCTGCCCGCGGCATCTCTCCACTCCGGGTCCAAAGTTCACGGTTCCTGTTTGACCCACTTGTCCTTCAAGCACGGCCTTAAATTGTTGTTCTGCGTGCTGCTGCCGTCCCGCTGATTCTTTTGTGGCATGTGGCACGCCTGTGTGCCGCTCCGTTCCTGAGATGTGGCACTTGACCTCCTGGTCCAAAGTCCACGGCAGAGTCCAAAGTCCGGTGCAGTTCCGTTATTTCCTTTTGCACACACGGTACTCTGGCTCTGCCCGCGAAGTCTCCACTCTCTCACTCTCCGCCCTAACTCTCCAAACTCTCTTGTCAGAGTTCTCTCTCTCGACCTCGAAGTCTCCAAACTCTCACTCTCACACTTCTCCTCCAAACTCTCTCTCTCCGCTGCTTGATCTCCAAACTCTCTATTAGTGAGTTTCTCTCCATTCTCTCTTTGCCGCGCCGCTACTACGCTTATTCGCCGTAACTGGTAAGCGGCCGGCCATCCGCAATTATTGCTGCCTTTATTTGTGGGGAGTTATTCAACTCCTCACATTCCCCCCTTACTTCGGGAAATTTTTAAAAGAAGACTCGTTCCTACTCTCCGGCGTTTCCTAGTGTATCCTAGCCATTGAGTCCTTGCGGTGCTTCTGCTGATTCCCTCGGCGCTCCCTCGTTGCTTCCCTCGACGCTCCCTCGACGCTTTCAACTCCGAGAGTTTCTACGGCGTAAGTCGGCATCTCCACAACAATTTTTGAACTTCCCGCGCCGATCCTCCATCTGGCCACACTGGGCATTGATAACCATCGGCTATCGATATGCCAGCGGGCCCGCAGTCTGAATTTCCCGCGACGATTTCTGAACTGGTTCCACTTGGAACCGATATTCATAACCTATCGATATTCATCAGCTATCGATATTGCAGGTGTAGCGTTGCCACCTGATCGCAGCGATATTCACCATGATTTTTCCATATATCGTGTGCCCATCGATCGCACTATCGTCCGTGCCAATCGACCGCCCTATCGAGGCGCCCCCGTCCCTATTACATGGTGAGTTTGCACAATTACAATTGTTTTGTAAGTGCAAGCTTTGGTGTGTCTTTTTGTTCTTCTGTTTCTAATTTGTTTTTGTTCTTCCAGATGAATCCAACATATGCCCTTTCTTGCCCTTGGGTCTGGGGTCAATGCCCCTGATACGGTTGACTGCGGCGAAGCTGTGGATTGCCGCAGTCCGTCAGCCACTGGGTTTTTGTACCACTTTGGTTGTGGTGAGTTGCTAACTTGGCTGGCCCGGCATTTATTCTGTCTATATTCCAGGGCTTTCGTGTTTTTCTTCCGAATGGTGTTTCTGTCAGGGGATGTCTGGCTGGATACGGTATAGCCCTGAAGCTGTACCGTCTCCCCCCTTTCTTCGGTGAAAGTTGAATACGATCTCCAGTGCATATGTTTTCCTGCGTGGCTTCATCTTGTGCGTTTCTGTTTCCCGCGGCGTGTTCACGGAAGACTCTGGTGAATGCCCGACGACGAATCCGCTGCTAGTGTGTTCTTGTGTATTCTGTGTATTGGCGTGTCCAGGAGTTTCCACGGAGTTTCCTCGGATTTTCCCTGTAGTATCCCTGGAGTTCTCATAGTATCCTTGGAGTTATTCCTTGGAGTTCTCGTAGTATCCTTGGATAGTCCTTGGAGTTCTCGTAGTATCCTTGGAGTTATTCCTTGGAGTTCTCGTAGTATCCTTGGATAGTCCTTGGAGTTCCCTCGTAGTATCCTTGGAGAGTCCTTGGAGTTCCCTCGTAGTATCCTTGGATAGTCCTTGGAGTTCCCTCGTAGTATCCTTGCAGAGTCCTTGGAGTTATCTTGAAGCATCCTTGGATAAGTTTCAATGCTGTTGCTCGTTTGTTGTTTCTGCCTGTTGCGGTCGCTCGCTTGTTTCTTGTTGTTTAAGCTCGCTTACATGTATGGTCCGCTCTTTCTTTGTGTTTACATGGCGTATTTTGCATATCACAGGCGAAACAAAATCCACGACCTGGAATGGCCCGTCGTATCTAGGGGCCAACTTTGCTGCAAATCCTTCGGCTGCTTTCGATAAATGGTGCTCTTTGGCCCAAACGACATCACCGATCCTTGGATTCCACTGTCTCCGTCGTAAGTTATAATGTCTGGCCTGGTCCTGAGAAGCTTTCTCCAAGTTTCTTCGTACTACTTCGAATATCTCTTTCAGTTTTTCGGCTTTTTCTTCTGGAGTTTCCGGCTGCCTTCCTGAACCCAAAGTTTCCCGGTCGTATAAGGCGTTTGGCAAACGCGGCTCTCTGCCCTGTGTCAGGAACGAAGGAGAGTATCCTGTGGATTCGGACACGCTGGAGTTCACTGCCAACATTATTTCTGGCCACTTCTCGTCCCAGTTTCTTTGATTTTGCCCGGCAAACTGGGCTATCATTGTTTTCACTGTTCGGTTTGCACGTTCGGTGGGATTTTCTTGGGGGGTGTATGGTGCCGTGAATTGATGCTTTATCCCCGTGTCGCTCAAGAACCTTTTAAATGCTCGACTGGTGAACTGCACCCCATTATCCGTGATTATTACCTTCGGGACTCCGAACCTGGCGATTATCCTTTCTCTAAACGCTTTTTGAAGGCTTTCCGCTGTCGCCGTTCGTAGTGGCACCAATTCTGTCCATTTTGAGAACCGATCGATAAGCACTAAAAGCATTTGGTTTCCGTGCTTCGATCTTGGGAGAGGGCCCACGAAATCTGCGCATACCGTTGCCCATGGTTCCTCGGGGACTTGTGTCAGCATCTTACCCGCTGCCTGTCGCTGGTTCGGCTTGTATTTTAGGCACTCTTCGCATTTCCGAACGTACGCTCTCGCATCCCTTTGCATTCCTGGCCAGTAGTACCTGGCAGCTAGACGGGCAATCGTCCTCCGGCTTCCTACATGGCCGGCCGCTGGGGAGTCGTGATTTTCTCGTAGGACCGTTTCCCTTAGCTCTGTGGGGACGCACAGCTTCCAGGCCACCACATCTTCGTTGCCTGCTCTGTGTGGGATCTGCCTATACAGCGTTTCGCCTTCGAACACGTAGTCTGGGAATTTCTGCGGCTGTGTTTTGATCTTCTCACGCATGTCCAGGATCCAGTTACACTCCGTATTTGGCACCAACTCTTTCGCTCTTTCCGTTGGGTTTCCGGCACCGGCTGTCTGGACAGTGCGTCGGCTATCACGTTCAATTGGCCCTTTCTGTACGCAACCTCAAAGTCGTATTGTTGCAACTCAAGGGCCCACCTGGCGATTCTTCCGGATGGGCTTTCAATGCTGTTCAGCCATTTCAGTGCCATGTGATCCGTTACCACCTTGAAGTGGTAGCCTTCCAGGTAGGGCCTTAGTTTTCGAATTGCCCAGACAATGGCCAAGCACTCTTTCTCTGTGGTCGAATAGTTTTTCTCGGCTCCGTTTAATGTTCGACTGGAGTATGAGATGACTTTCTCGCCGTCTTCCGTGTTTTGCGTCAGAATTGCCCCTATTCCGTAGTCGCTGGCGTCTGTTTGTAGGACGAATGTCCTTCCAAAATCTGGACACGCCAATACTGGGTCCGTCACCAGCCTCGCCTTCACTTCCTCGAACGCCTGTTGGTGGTCTTGCGTCCATACCCATTTCACGCCCTTGCGAAGTAGGTCGTTGAGCGGCTTCACGATGCGTGCGAAGTCCGGTACAAATCGTCGGTACCATGATGCCACTCCTAGGTATTGCCTTAGCTCGCGGACGGTTGTAGGTGGCTCTAACTGGGCTATGGCGGCGACCTTGTCTGGGTCTGTTCCAATTCCTTGGCTTGTAACCCGATGTCCCAGGTACAGCAGCTCCTGTTTAAAGAATTGACACTTATCGGGGTTTATCCTCAGGTTCGCCTCCTTCAGACGCCGAAACACTTCTCTGAGATTGTCCTTGTGTTCTCGCTGTGTGCGTCCGATAACGATTATGTCGTCCTGATACGCGAACGCGTGTGGAGACATCTCGGGTCCAATCACTTGGTCCAAGGCCCTTTGAAATGTTGCGGATTCCGAGTGTAATCCGAATGGCATAACTCTCCATTGGAAAAGCCCTTTTCCTGGCACCGTGAACGCCGTGAACTTTCTACTTGCTTCCTCCAGCGGAATCTGCCAGTATCCATCCTTTAAGTCCAGGCTGCTGATATAGCGTGCTTCTCGTAGTTGGTCCAGGATGTAGTTGATACGTGGCATTGGGTACGCGTCCTTCACCGATTTCGCGTTTATCTGTCGGAAGTCGACGCACAATCTCCACTTCCCGGTTTTTTTCTTCACCATCACTATGGGAGAGCTATACGGGCTCTTCGAGTGTTCTATGAAACCCATTTGCAGAAGTTCGTCCACCTTTGCATTGATCTCCCCTTGAACTTTGGGGTTCTTAGGGTAGTATCTTTGTTTTATAGGTTTGTCGTCCTTCATGGTGATTTGGTCATGATTCGGCCACGTTCGAAGTTCCACTCATGGTTCGGAATTCTGCCAGCTCTGCTTCTAGGAATTGCTCGATGTTTCCTTCCTCGCGGTCTTCATGAACAACTGCCACCGATAATTTTTCTTCCAGCCATCCGTTGTGTCTGTTCCTGGCCGGTATGAGGATTTCGTGACCTGCGCACTTTATCTCAGCGCCAACCTGTGTGAGAAAATTCCAGCCCAGCACCAGTGCGTCCACTACCCCTGGTAATATCAGCAGGCTCATGGTCAGTCGTTTGTTGCCGAATGCGACTTCTACCTCGAGCTGCGCGCTTATACCGCTGCACCTTCCGTCTGCCAACCTAACTTGCCGTCTCGTCTGTGTAATCTTTCCCAGAGCAGCCAGATTATCCGCCAGCTCTTCGCTAATAAAGCTCGCTGTTGCCCCGGTGTCGATTGTGGCTTTGTACGAGTTCCCACCAATCGTCACCGCTGCGGACAACTGCTGCTCCTCCTCGATTAGCCTGCCAGTTAGATTGGAGAGGTATCCGCGTGCGACCCCCGCTCGCCTCTCTGCGGCTGGGATCGCTGGCCATTTCCCGCTCTCTGGCAACATTCCATGCATCTCACCCCCACCTTGCCGCATATCCAGCAGAATAGCAACCGCTGGTTTCGGCAACCTCTTGCCCAATGCCCGTGTCCGCCACATTTGCGACACGCCTCCTGTGGGTTGGATATGTATTGGTGTGCTTGGTTGCTTCCTGCTGGCATGCTTTGTGGTCTCTGGGTGGTGTTCGGTGGTCTCCATAAAGTGTTTGTCTGCTGCCTTTGATATTCTATATGCGGCGTGTTTCGTGATGGTTCGGTTGGCCTGTCTTGCCCGCTGGTATCCTCGCATCTTCTACATGTCACATGTGTCGGGGCTGTAGTTTTTGTCCTGCTGAACTTATTCTCTTGGGAGAATGCTTCCCGCTCTTTTTCCAGCTCTTCGTACTCGTCGGCCAGGATCATGAGGGCTTCCAGGTCGTCGACTTTGTATGTTCGGAGGGAAATTCTTAGGTCTGGTGTGCTGTTTTCCCTTATGATCTCGAGTATTTTCTCCGGACTGTACCCGAGCGGTCTTACCATGGTCTGCATTTCCACCATGTAATCTTTAAACGGCTCCCTGAATCCCTGCTTCCGAGCTTTCACCTGGTCCTCTAGTTTGGCAAAATATCCTCTGGGTAGGAAGAATGTTTGGAAACTTTCCATAAATTCTACCCATGTTCCCCACTGCCGGTTGTTTGAGATGAACCACTTTAATGCTCTTCCTTGTAGTAGCTCAGGCATCGCTCGAGGTATTAAATTCAAATTCAACCCGTAGGTATTCGCGGACCATTCCACCTGCTCCAAGAATTCGAGTGGTTTCTCTGTGCCATCGAATCTGAAAGACCATTCTCTGACCTGCTTCGCGACTTTAGCGTAGTCGGGCTCGCTGGGGGTAGAGGTCGCTATTGGTCCTGTCTTTTGCCTTTCCTGGCCTGGTTCTCTCCTTTGTGCCTCCTTCTGTATGTTGTGGATGCTTAGGCTTGCCACTAGGTCTTCACCTTCGGCGTTTGTTACCTTTATGCTGGGACCTGGTTTGTCGCTGTATGTTGCTTCTAGCTCGGCCCAGATGTCGGCGAGGTCTGGGTCGTTCTCCGTCTGTGTGTAATATTCAGACAATGCCTTTCTAATGTCTTCAGATCTGCCCTCCAAAGCCATGTTTAACTTCTGTGAGACATAGGCAAAATCTTCTTTCTTGAGACGGTAAATCCAACTCTTCCCAATTTTGCTTTATGTTGCTTTCACTGCTGGGACAATCACGTTTTGGGCGCCAGATGTAACGAACTGATTATTTAGGTCTGCTCGCTACGAGATTCGTGCGGCTAGCTCAGTACATTTGTGTGTTCGTCCCACCAAATTTATATAAACGTGACCGCCCAGTAGATCAGTGAGAAAGCAACACGTTGGGCGCCAGATGTAACGAACTGATTATTTAGGTCTGCTCGCTACGAGATTCGTGCGGCTAGCTCAGTACAGTTGTGTGTTCGTCCCACCAAATTTATATAAACGTGACCGCCCAGTAGATCAGTGAGAAAGCACAGAATTCACGGGTTCTAAAAGGGTTTATTGCGGGCGTGATAGTACAGTGATCTTGCAATGGCCACTCGTGGCCGTTGACGACTCCTGGTCGCCTTGATGACTCGGTGCTCTTCTCGTTGACTGAGTGCTCCGGTTATGTAGCTCCTTGTAGCTCCCTCGACGCTTTCAACTCGAAGCTTCCTGCAGATCCTTGAAGCTCCCTGACGATGCTGATGCTCCCTGAAGACGCTGATGCTCCCTGAAGACGCTGATGCTCCCTGAAGACGCTGATGCTCCCTGAAGACGCTGATGCTTTCTGAAGACGCTGATGCTCCCTGAAGACGCTGATGCGGGGAATCGACGACTACTCGTAGCGCCCTGGACTCGCCAGGAGATCAGCTGCACGGGTTTAGGGAAGCGTCACCGTTCTCAGACTAGGGTGAACAGAGGCCGCGATCTCACGGAATCTCTCCTGTCGATGCCACCACCTGTCCCTTGCTCTGTCCCGGATGGTCCAACTAGTGTTCCGCTCAGATCGCGCTGGCAGTCCAAGTTACGCAGGGATACTGCCGAGCGCTCCACTTCGCTTCTACGCCTAGTGCAAACGAACGTTCCGCCCTAGCTTCACCCTTTGGCTTATCGTCCCTGACGTTTCCTCGTAGCTCGACCTGTCGTGGTGTGTGGTTGCGTGGCTTGACGTGGCGTGGCTTCTGGTACTCGGGATCTTGGTCGTACGCCGATCCGGGACTACACGACTCAACCGTAGGGCTCTTCTGGAGTTCTCCACTTGAGGCCACTAACGATCGACCGATCTCTCTTCTGGCTCGTTTCACTCGGGGTTCAGACACACGCCGATCCGGGACTACACGACTCAAACCGTAGGGTTCTCCTGGAGACGATTGACCGATCTCCCCTCTGGCTGATAGGTTTCTCCCCAAGCTCACGATTTCTTGTCGCAGGCTTACACCGCTCAAACTCTGACCGACTCTCCAGGCGGGATGCGAGGATTTAGTGGAGACAGAAATGAAAACGGATCGCCTTGACCTAGCCGTGTGATGCCCTCTGGACCTCAGCTACCTGCGTCTCAATTCGGAGATTCCTGGTGATCCAATCCCGAACGTCTCGACGTAGCGATCTTGCTCCTTGTAGGCTCCCACGGCGCTGCTTCCGGCGATTCGACTTGTTGTTGTTCACTTGTAGTTCACTGTACTGGCTGACTTGCTCACTTTGAATTATCTGGACAGATCTTGATAGATTGACTCTTCGTGATCGACTGATCCTGCTGCCAGCGCCCGGCGGCTTTATATAGGGCCTCCGGGTGCCGTTATTTCCCTCTTGCGCTCTGCCCGCGGCATCTCTCCACTCCGGGTCCAAAGTTCACGGTTCCTGTTTGACCCACTTGTCCTTCAAGCACGGCCTTAAATTGTTGTTCTGCGTGCCGCTCCGTTCCTGAGATGTGGCACTTGACCTCCTGGTCCAAAGTCCACGGCAGAGTCCAAAGTCCGGTGCAGTTCCGTTATTTCCTTTTGCACACACGATACTCTGGCTCTGCCCGCGAAGTCTCCACTCTCTCACTCTCCGCCCTAACTCTCCAAACTCTCTTGTCAGAGTTCTCTCTCTCGACCTCGAAGTCTCCAAACTCTCACTCTACACTTCTCGGTCTCCAACCTCTCTCTCTCCGCTGCTTGATCTGCAAACTCTCTATTAGTGAGTTTCTCTCCATTCTCTCATTGCCGCGCCGCTACTACGCTTATTCGCCATAACTGGTAAGCGGCCGGCCATCCGCAATTATTGCTGCCTTTATTTGTGGGGAGTTTTTCAACTCCTCACAGTTTGCACTCCCAGGATGTACTGAGCCCAGCATTTGTAAAAGCTAGATCCAGCACAGAACCTTGAGCACTATCAATATGTCTTCTGTACGTAGGGCTACCAGAGTTCAGGCAAACAAAACCAGCGTTGTTCATTGATTCAATAAGAAATCTACCTCGAGCGTTGTTACCATAATCACCTAGGGCTGTATTTCTGGCATTGAAATCACCAATAATAAATACATTGTTTAAATTTTCAGAAAAGTCAAGAATATTTAGAATTTCACACTTGAAATCATCCATGGATAATGAAGGTTCAAAATACACAGAAATGATAGTTATATTGGGGTTTAGGTTTAAAGTTGTTGCAATAATAGCGTCGTTAGCAGTCCTGTAAGTAATACTTTTAAATTTAATACATTTTCTAAACGCAATGGCCACACCTCCATAATTGTCATCTCTATGTTTCTCAATTATATTGAAAACCGCAATCTTTCTTCGATTGTTTAACACATTGTGAGAAAAAATTTCAGAAAGAACTGCAATATAATAGTTATTGTTATTTAAGACAAACTCAATATCGTTTTTATTACGGGAGTGTAGGGTAATGTGACGAACGATTCGTTTTTTTAATGTAACTTTTCTAAAAATCAATATTTTTCAAAAAGGTAAACGCAGAAAGTTGCTTACATCTACTGAGCATATTTCTGTAAAATTTGGAGTCGAAATTATAATGCAGCCAAATCCCACAGCGTTTGGCGTTAACCCTTCTTTTTTTGCACTTTCAAAAGTTGTAGGGTAATGTGACGAACGATTTGCTCTTTAATGTAACTTCCCCAAAAATCAATATTTTCTAAAAGTGTAAAAGCAGAAAGTTGCTTACATCTATTGAGCATATTTTTGTAAAAGTACGATTCGAAATTTCATCGGAGTTAAATCCCACAGCTTTTGGTGTGAGCCATCCTTTCCAACTGACGGCACCACTAAAAACAATACAAAACTAAAACAAAACTGCAGCATTTAATGTTAATTAAAAAATTTGTCACCATACAATATTAAATGTTTGTCACAATACCCTACAAGGTACACTTGGAGCAAAAACGGTGTCACTCTCAAACGGCGCTAAATAAAAAAACGCCAAGTACCAAAAACTGTTGATAAAGATCTCATTTATACGTGTATATATTTATTTGATTTTATTTTCAACACATCTTCACTCTGGCACTGCGGAAACACAAATAAATCGAATAGGTTTGCTAATTTGTGCGCCACCTTTTTAGAAAAAAAAAACTCACGAAGAAATTACGGGACTTCTTATTAATATTACTGTAAAAACATTGTCAACACGATAAGGGGAGACGACTACATTTATTTGGAATTTTTGTCGTGACGTCATATATGAGATTCGACGAGTTCGTCACATTACCCTATTCGTCACATTACCCTACACTCCCCTATAAGATAAAGATTGTACATTATGTTTATGTTATGTTATTTTAATAGGCATTTAAATGATTAGTGGTCTTCATATCAGAATTAATACGTGTAAGTACTCTTTTGTCTTGCTTTAAAAATTCTATTTTATTTTGAATATTCATGACACTTTTCAGAATTTCAGTCTTTCCTTCAGCAAGAGGTAAAATAAGTTGAATTAAATCCTTTATGAGTAAAAATGTACTGTCCTTGTCTGAAATTTCCTCTCTGTCTGGATATTTAAATTTCCAGTCAGATTTCACATGTTCATAGGACTCCAATGGAGGGAAATTGGGCTTCATAATAGGTACAGTCAGTCTCGGCACTAATCTGGTCACATACGAATGTTTTTTTTAAACATCTCTGTTGACTGTCACTGGAATACTTGTCTGGGTTAATGAAGGAAAATCTTGCTCATGTTTGTCAAACACCTGAAATTCACTGGTTTCATTAGTTTCATTAAGTGCATCTCTTTTGCCCATACAGGACATTCATACCTACTCCAGGAATGATGATCTGGACTATTACACAAAATACACTTCTTAACTTTACAGGTATTCTTACAGTACTGAGCACCACAGCTCCTTTACCTATCCTTAGCCTTGCAGCGACTTGTGGTGTGGTTTAGTCGTCCACATTTGAAAAACTGTCTAACATTGGGAATAAAGTGAGAAACTTTCAGGTTAATTACTCCAAACACAGAAATTGACTCCGGAATTTCGGTACCTAAGAAATTAATTTTAACTGATTCTGTAGGCTCCATTTTAAACGTGTTTTCTCCATCAGTATTAGTAATTTTCACCTTTCTACAAATCCTTTCCACACTCTTGACCTCAATCAACGAATCAATGTTAGCCTCAAGCTCTTTGTCACTCAGATCAACAGGAACATTCCTGATAGCACCACTGGTTTCAATAAAATTTTTTGGTATAAACGCACTTATTTTCATATCAGCTAGTTTTTTGTTTAAAACACATGCACACAGGCATCTCTCCACTCCTTAAAGACAACTTTATAAAGCTTCGCACCCAATACAACTATGTTACAGATATTTTTCAAACCTTCATCTTTTATTTTACCAAAAAGATAAAGGCCGTTTTTAGCAATGATATTTTCCGTACTCTTACACTCCTTGGTGTCCAGCAGAACACTTGCTACTCCAACATGAAGTACGTCATAAAGATTTTCAGTCCTGTCAGAAGAACCGTTGTTGCTAACCGAGTTGTTGTTGTTGCTGCTGGTAGCTTGTGAATTGAGGTTAACCGGCTCGTTAGCTGGAATTGAGACACCTTTAGCACCATCGTCCATTACATCAAAAAAAGGATTCTCAGAATCCTTACTAGAACTTAAATTTGCAAGCTTTAAAACATGCTGATCGTCAAGATTATTCAGAACTAGTTTTTTTTTCTTAGAATCATCACTTCGACTTTTTTTTTGTACTAGCACTGCTGGTTTGAATGGCCGGCCGCCGAAGACTCGGCGTCCGCCATGTTTTTAGCCGGCTTGACCACCTTTTTTGCCAAAGACTCACCTTATTCAGAAAAAAATCTTCAAAAATCTCCTCTAAAAAGGGTAATCGGGATTTGAAAAGAATAAAACACAAATAAACAAGCCTTTATCTACTCAATGGTAGTATTCTTTCGAAAAACATTGATATAAATCTTCACTTATTGAAATCACAATCCAAAACACGTCCGTCCGCGCCCGCTGCAAAAAACGCATGATGATTTCTTTGGCCAAAGAAAGTGAAATATTTGTCGACTGAAGTCCTTTGCTTACATCTGCCATTTGTCGTTGCTCAACACCCTTGTTGACATCGATATCAGTGCCAATATCGATATCGGCACTTTAATCGGTATTTGGTATTTTTTCGCCAACTGCTTCGTTGAAGTTTTCGCCGACTACTGCTTGCTTTACTTCTTCGGCGACCACTGCTTGGTTGCAGTTTTTTGTGTTGTTGATGACGTCACTGGCAACTGCTTGCGACGCGTCTTTTATTTGCTCCAGAATGTTCTGGAGCTCTTTTTTGCCAGCCTCAATTTCAGTGCGTATTTGTTGTAGCGACAATACTCCATCGACTACATCAAACCACTCGTCTCCCTTTGGCCTTGTAGCCGCTGCAGGAATCAGCTCCGACCTAGGATCGGCATCCTCCACAGAAGAATTCTCCACCAAGTCGTCATCCAGCACCAACTCCTGGAGTAGATCAGCATTGTTTTCATCCTCCAATAATGGGGTTTGTGGACGAGTTCCGCGAATTCCGGAGTCCACGCTATTCAGCCGTGCTGCAAGCTCTGCTTTGTTGCCGCTGGTTGGCAAGCTCAAAATTTCTTCTACATTTCGATAGGTATTGATAAACGCAACAATACTGCATTTTTACTTTTCCGAAATATTAAAATTTTTAAAATCGTATATTAAGTATTGTGGGCGTAAGAGGGGGCGTGCCACCTTCTTGAAATAAACTTGCGCTGCGTAGGAACTCCAAGAATCTTCATGCCAAATACCAATCCTCTAGCTTTTATAGCTTTCGAGATCTCAGCGTTCATACGGACGGACAGACAGACAGACGGACAGACGGACAGACAGACATGGCTAGATCGACTCGGCTAGTGATCCTGATCAAGAATATATATACTTTATGGGGTCGGAAACGCTTCCTTCTAGCTGTTATTTACTTTTGCACGAATACAATATACCCTTTTACTCTACGAGTAACGGGTATAATTAGTGACTTATCCTACTACACCAGTGGTGGCCAGCAGAGGCAGCGCGCAGGGCCCACGGGATAGGCAATTTCTCTGCCGCTGCGCTGCTAGCGTTTCGACGCTCACGTACGCTGTCAAACAGAAAAACGTCACGCATACAGTAAAATTCTTGCATGCTCGCACTCTACAAACGCAATGCGTTCTTTCATTGTATGTGTGCTGCTTCTGCTGGCCACCACTGTACTACACCCAAAAAAAAAATGATCATAGAAACTAAACTATTTGTACATTAAAAGTAAACTATTGAGTGTCAAAAATTTCTCGATACTCTGAGTATTAACCTTATGACTTCGAAAGTATTAAAATGAAACTTTCGAAGTTGACAAGATTAAACTAACGAGTATACACTTTATACTCACTCAGTGTACTGAAAATTAGGCTGGTAGTTTATTTTGTATACTTTTTAGTATAAAGGCTACGCTATGTGGTCTTAGTGTTATACTATTTTGTATACAGAGTATACTATGTTAGCAATGTTAGTATACATGTTAAACTATTTTGTGGTAATGTTAGTATACATTTCATACTATTTTAGCAATGCCAGTTTAAATATTATACCCCGTATTAAAAAGACAAAATTGAAAAATTTTGTTTTTTTACTTTTTATATATTATTAAAAATATTTTTTACATTTTTATAAATTACTGAAAGTAATTTTTAATTTAACAAACATACATACATACAATACATGTACACAATAAGTACGTATGTATGCATATTTGGGCAAATGCAGCCGTTTTACCGCTTATGTCGCTGATCATCTCCGGGGTGGCGCCGTCCAGATGAAAACGGAAGCAAGGCCGAAGCTTGGTAAACATTGCGCTGGCCACGGTCAGAAAAAATGCAGCCTAATTGCAAGATCCTTAAGGCATTTTTCCACTATGCGGTTTTTTCGGTATTTTCGATTGGCAACGCGATAGGCGGACGGGAGGTGTTTCCATTGGCAAACGCGTCTGAAACAGCTGTTCTGCTATTGTCATTTGCGAGCTAAAGTAAACAATGGATTTAAATAATTTATTACTAATAAATACAATCTCAGAACAGCATTTGAACACAATAAATATGTGTGGACGAATTGCCCAAATGCTGGAAGCAAGCACCACATCCCACGCTCTTGCAGTACATTTTAATGAAAACCAAGACCAGACAACTTAATAAGGCAATGTTGTATTCTTCATGTATTTCACAGCCCTTTAAACTTATTACAAGTAATTAATACATAAATATAAATCAAAACACATTATTAATTAATTAACAGTCAAATATGGTCTTCTCCCGCATGTTTCACTCAAACAGCTTGAGAACGCTTTCTTGGAAGCCCCTAGTGTTTTCGTTAAAATTTTTGAGCTCCTCGGCGATCCCCTGCATCAGCATTGGGGCCATAGCTAGCCATCTCATCCGCCATCTCCTGGTATATGTGGGTGTTCTTCCGAACACCTCGAAGTCCGTCCATGTTCTCCTCCCACAAATACAGGAGGAACTCGGTGGCATCTGCTGTCCACAGCATTTTTCTTTTTTCTGTGAAGAGAATTCTTTAATATAAACTATTAAATAATTAAAAACAAACAAATTACCTGTTCCGTTTTCCATTTTGCCGGCTTTTATGTTGACAATCAGCTGTTTTGGACCATCCCTGGTCAATAGTGCTGGTAAATGGTGGTGGAAAATACCACAAATTTCACTTTCCAGCCCTGTAACGCGACAATTTTCCACCCTCCCCTCCCCACCCCTCGCCTACAAGTTTTGTATGGGATTTGGTCGCGTTCAACGGTAAATGGAAGCAAAAGCGACGCGTTCATAATGAGCAGAGGGCATTAGTTTCCGGCATCTGGAGCGGATTTCATGTTGATGTCGGTAAAAGGGAAGAATTTACTCATTAGTTAAGCACTAAGACACAATTTAAATATACTTACTTTTCAAATAAGCCCAAAATAACGCAAATATAAAAATTTGTTTAAGAAAATTATCTTAAACGGACCGCAGCTTCGCTTACAAAATACACTAATGTCAAACCCTTAACATACTAACGCGTCGAATAACATTATAAAGTGGTAACACTTTTTCTTTTCGAAATGTCCAGGTTCCACACCAGAGCATCCTGGCTTCACACCAGGAACGAAAATCGAAACTGCGGTATAGAAATTAAACTCAGGGCATAAACTTAACACTATTTAGTCTTAACTTAACACTATTGAGGGTTCTCCTTATATTATTTAGTGTTGAATTAATACTGGCAGTTTAACACTAGCTGTAGTATACTTTTAAAACAACGCTCATTAAATGTAAACTTTTGGATATTTTTTTGGGTGTACACATTTACGACTTAATGAAAAGTGCGCCAGCAGAACATACATACATAGATATGTGGAGGACTTGGTTAAGGAGGCTGAATTTCCAAAAAATTTAAATGCAGTTAGTTGCGAGTATAGATTATGATCATAATTTTTTTAAACCATTTTAACAACATTTATAACAGAAGAATGACAAAAGAAAGAATTTAAAAAAAAAATGAATCGAATTTTGGGGCACTTTGGGTCGGTTATTGTTTTAATTTGTACCTCACACGCGTCTCCTAATAATTTCCGAATTAATTTGATTTTTCTAGATTTTTATGTCAATCCCTTCTGAGAGGAATTTGCTACTGACCATTTTTTATTCTTCCAATAGGGATGTCAAAAATGTATCAAAATATCAACATATCGATATTTTTTGCAAAAAAAAATATATTTATATCACGTGATATTTTTTTAGCCAAATATCACAATATCAGTATTTTATTTTTCGATATTATTTGATATTTGCATATCTTTCTCTCATCTTTGTCACTCATCTGTGCACAAAAAAATGAAGCGTGTTAGAATTTATTTCGGTGAAATTAATAAAACCAAACTAACAGAGTGCAGACTTTGTTTGAAAACTATTAAAACAAGTGGAAATTCATCAAATATGTTATCCCACTTGAAAAACAAACACTTTTATGTGTGAAACTAATAAAATAAGAATTTTAACAAAACGTATTATTTTGTATATACTCTTCTAGTGCTATTACTTTAATTTTAGGGAAAAAGTCTTGTTTCTTTGTTGTTAGCTTATTTATAGGGTCTTCTCCACAGAGCTCCATCCACCATCTACCATCCGTTGAACGGATGGTCCGTAAGGTTTTGCCGTTCCGAAAATTTCCCAGTTAGTCCGCCATCCAATTTCGACGGACTTTGACGGGCTCTTTTATGCGATGGTTAGGCGATGTTTTTTCGGTGCAACTCTGAATTCTTCTTCTTGACTGTGAAAAATGGAATGTTGAGGCTACGAGAACAAATCAAATCAATGGCGGGAAAAACTTAAATAATGCTCAAGTTCATTGTTTTTTTTTGCTATTGTTGAATTATTTGTAGTTTGTTATGAGCGGAAAAGCATTCGCCAACAAGTTGCTATGTGTGGGCCAAAATTTAAGCTGTTCTGCAAACGAAAACATCAATGTTTGCAGCGAAGTCTCAGAATATGTTATGCAATTCGTAAATACTAACAAATATTAATAAAAAGTATACTCTGTACTCCTATAAAGCTCCAAAGTTGCTTTAAATTACCAAAACAGCACAAATTTGGTTTTGTTTACAAATTTTACACATTAATGTTGGCTAGACAGAGGCGTAGTAAGAGCGGAGTGTGGGGTACGGGAGGTTAGGCTCTCCCCAGTCAGCAATATGTATGCATAATCGTTATAGAATGTGTTATAAAAGCTCAGATATGTTTTAAACTATTATCTTATGCAATTTATTACATTATTTTACAATAAATTTAGGAAAACGCAATTTTACGCCAGTTTTGCCGAGGTAAAATCCCCCTTCGTCAATGTTGAGTTGAGCAACTGCTCTTAAGTCAGCTGTTATCGGATGGTAGATGGTGGATGAAGTTCTGTGGGAACACGAGTTTCACATTCGTCAAAAATCCCAACCGTTTCACACGGATGGACTCTATGGGAAGAGGCTATTAGATCCCACTATGAAACCTGTGGCATAAAATCCGTTAAATTTGGGGCTTTTTGGGAAAAATATATTGGTATTTTTTCAGACTGGCCCTTTGGACGAAATAGCACTTTTAGACTTAAAAAACGCTATCGCTTGGTCATCTATGGTCTAATAAAATGCATTTTTTTTCTCGTAATCGGCAATGGAAAGACAGATTTTTGCACCATGTAAATTGTGTCTTTCGTTCGAAAGATAATATTGATTTTGTGTTTTCTTTCTAACTCGAATATACGGCGAAAGAGTGGTAACTTTGACAAAATAGATATAAGGTAAAATATTGGAACCAAAGGGCTTTCCAATCAATTTGGTACTGACCACTTACAAAAAAAAAAGGGAGTGGCCGGGTTGATATGGAACGTCCCATATATGTTTGTA
>JBAMCJ010002279.1:0-33508 GCA_037075205.1 Drosophila prostipennis | reverse complement strand
GTGCAAGCAGTCGCTTTGCTGCATGCATATCTCCGTCTTCCTCTCACTTTTATTAGCTGAGTAACGGATATCTGATAGTGGGTGTACTCGATTATAGCGTTTGTTCTTGGAAACGAGAATGCTTATGCTTCAATCCGAACTTATTCTTCTTGAATCCGAAAACACTGAATTTGAGACAACTTGTTTTCAACAAATAAATACTGAAATTGAGAAGACGGAAAATTTTTTTTTTCGGTGTTGGAAAGTATGTAACAGTTTAAAGAAATCGTTCCCGATTATATAAAGAAAATACATTATTGACCAGATAGATAGATAAGTAACAATCTCTTTATTCATTATATAATATGAACTACATTACTTATGCACAAATGTTGTGTTAACAGCGCTAGTTTGTTGACCCACGTTAGGCTTTTTGACTTGGAACATTCTCTTCAGCTAGGTCCAAACTTTGTAGATTTCCATCATCATCTCCGAACATAAGCCTCTCAATAAGCTCCATTTGCGTCTGCAGAATTGAGCCCAAAGTTAAAGTTCGCTCGATCCGCTCCCTGTATCTCAATTGGATCAGTTCCTCGTCTCTGCGCTCATAGATCACTTCACCCACCCGCTCGATATGCTTCAGTTTTCGTTCGATATTTTCCGACACAGTGCGATCCTTGTGCTTGTATTTTTTTTTTAAGTGGCACACTTTTAATATAAATTTAATACAACCTGCGTATTCCACGCGAAGGAATTCCCAAAACGATATCCGGTGCAGTACTTTGCTATCCCTTTTCGCTTTGGCGCTTGCCATTTGATCCCTCATCATGGATACAATCAAATTAATTAGCAAGTACTTCACCACAAAGCCAATTATAACATATAAGATAATTCCCAAAAACTGTCCACCGTTAAATAGATCTGGTGGGGCCACTATATCAGTGTAGCCAAATGCAAAACAACTGACCGATATGATGCCCTTGGTCAAGTCCCTAAAGTTATAGATATAGTTACCATTTATCGTGACAGTGGCAATGGCGATGGCGACAATAAATATGATGGTTATCACCATCGACCAAATAAGCGCTCGCCAAGCCATTGAAATGGTTTTGGTGAAAAGCTGAAAGGTGTCGGAAAACTGCAACACCTTCCAAAGTCGCATGGTGATCAGAGCTATGCCGAAACCCTTCAGAATATCAGCGTAGTACGTGAGTTTAGCAGGTTCTCGAAAATCGATGAAGTTAACCATCACGGAGATTTCTATTTTTTTGATCATCGACTGAACCAAGTTATCTCGGATCGATAAAATCACCACAACCATCAGACTGAGTACCACGATCAGAGCATCCACCTGGATCCACAGGGTCTTCAAAAGACGAGGTTCGTACCAGACCTTGACAAAAAATGCCTTGGCGAACTTCAGCCACACAATAGCGACTACGAACAAAGTTAACATTCCAAAAATCGAAAACTGTCGCATTTGCTCCACGAAAACTTCACTTTCGATATCTAGGTGGGCGTAGGTGTTTCCGAATGGAAATTGCTCTATCCATAGGGTGCATACGGTAAAGATGTTCGCATCCGCATTGTACAAAGTAAAGTCCATAAAGAGGGCACGCGTATTAAAATCCAACCACTTTTTCTCCATCAAATAATCAAGTATTATTAGACTTTTACTGCGAGTATCCGAGAGCAGGACTTGGTATCCCGCCATTTCCGGATAAGTTATAAAATGCCCATGGTGAGTGTTGCCCATGATTTTCTCTTGAAAGCCATTGACCACCGACACCCAGGGTTCGTAGATCGGCCAGTACTTATCCGTATAGGGGACCCTTTCATATGGCAATGACCACCCTTCTGAAAAGTCCTTGCTGCTAAAATTAGGTCCACCCAGACCTATGAATCTCTCTTCTGTCCTTAGCTGCCTTAATCTCACCACGCCCAGCAATCTGACGGGTTCCGCATGAATCCAAGGCGCTCCGAGGCCAGTGTTGTTCCCATCCGTAAAGGGTCTGACCAGTGAATACTCGAGAAAAGTATATGCATCATTCAGGGATGTCAAATTTGATAGTCCAAGGGTATATTTGTGGTCCGTCGCAAATAGAGTGTACATAGCTTCCGTATTAAAGTAAAGCAACTGATCTACTAATACTAAAGACATGAAAAAAAAGGTCAGAAATAGCATGCCCGTTATTAAAAGTTCTCCTGTTATCAGGCGGTACTTTAGGTTGAGCCTCTCATTTCGATGGCTTTCCGTAATCATTAGCTCACTGCGTAGCGACCGAAGTCTAAGTCTTAGCTTGTCCATTAAAGTCTCAACCTTGGGATTTTCGTCGGGAGTAACAGGTTCCTGATGAGCTGGCCAACAAGCGGCATCGATGGACCATATCGTGAACTTGATAGGCGTTATAACAAGAATTTGTATCAGGGTCACCGCTAAAAATGCCACCAGGATCATATTGAACTTGGCGTCCTCATGATTAAAGCCAGAGAAATTCCAGATGCAAAAGCCACATATGGCTATTATTACCAGGGTCATATAGAAGATGACGTTACTATCCTTCTCCATTGCTTGAGTAGTTTTATAAGCTTCTTGATAATTATATTTAAAAATTGTTTTCTGAAAGTAATGATTTGACAACGTACAATGAAGCTCCTTGTGATTTTTAACTTATATGAAGTTATTTATTTGTCTAACACAATTTCAATAGTCACACAGTGGTTATTTATTGAATTTGGCACCCTTTTAATTATATTCCTTTAATACAGTTATAAAAATCCTTAAATATATGAAAACTCTTCAGCTAACATTATATTTTTTTGGATTTTTCATCATGTTTATTTATTCAAGTTCAAAGTCAACAGAACGGTTTGTTTATCCTTTTAAATCCGTAAGCCTTTATTTTTTATACCCGTTACTCGCAGAGTAAAGGGGTATATTGTATTCGTGCCAAAGGATGTAACAGGGAGAAGGAAGCGTTTCCGACTATATATTCTTGATCAAGATCACTAGCCGAGTCGATCGAGCCATGTCCGTCTGTCTGTCTGTCCGTCCGTATGAACGCTGAGATCTCGGAAATTACAAAAGCTAGAACGTTGGAATTAATCACACATATTCTTGGGCTTCCTACGCAGCGAAAGTTTGTTTCATCCGAGTGCAACGCCCACTCGTACGCCCACAGTCGCTTTAAAGTTCCTTTAAAGGCCTAGCGCCCACGTCTTTACATATTTTGTAAAAGTGTAAATGCCATTTTGTTGTGTCTATTAATAACCTATCGAAATGTATAAGAAAATTTTAAAATCGGACAATCCATTCAAAAGTTATAAGCAAAAAATGAAATGGCCGCTAGATGAAGCCAGAAGCTTTGACGACTTCATATCTCCATCTCCATCGCACGGCCTTTAGCTGAGTTATGGGTATCTGATAGTCAAAGTACTCGACTATAACGTTCTCTCTTGTTGTCTATACTTTACATATATTTCTATTTCCCCTGTTTTTTCTTATATTTAATTAAGTACTCTCTCTCTCTAACGTTTTGCAGTTAGCTTACTGCCATTCCCCCGAATTCCTTGAAATATTTATCCCCCTAATCCCGTATCTGGTATTTCCAAGCAGCCCTAACTCGCTTTAATTTCACTTGCCTGCTGGTAGTTAGTTAACCTTGCATTTCTTTTCTCCTTGTGTGGTGCAAGCCGTGTACAAATTATTGTGCTTTCAGTGGCACTTCAATGGGCTCCCAGCAGTTGCCACTTAGCGCAGCCGACAAGTGCAGCAGATTCGCCACCTCATCCACATGGCGCACCGCCCTCAGGAAAACGACCCCAGATCCTTTGGCCCTTCTACCACTGGGTTCTGAGATCTGGGGCTGGCAATAAAATTCCTAAGACCTTTTTTGACAAATGAAACGTGCAACAAACAAGACGACCATGCGGCTGCAGGCGGCAAAGTGAGTAAGGCTGAGGCTTCATCAGCCAGCAGGCAGGGCACAGGACCCAGGAACCAGGACCCAGGACCGAGAATCTAGGTGTGAGCCGAGCTCCAGTGCCAACAAAGATTTATGCATTTTACAGGGCAGACTACGCTTTATGCGAAACTAAACGGCAAACAGTTTGAGTGAGGAAAGCTTTCACTCTCTTTACAGAGAAAGAAAATGTGAAAACATTTTTGACAAAATTAATCATATTGAAATTAAGAATAGTCGCCAAATAAATATCCAAATCATTTTCTATCAGCTTAAAAAAACAGTTTTATAAACGTTAGTCTAGTAAACCATGAAATGAATCAACTTTCTTTCGGTGTACCATCTCTTTATTCTTCTGGGAAGCGGAAATGAAGCATCACATGCCCCTCTTGCCGCTCTTCTTGGATCCCGGGTCTCTGGGGAGGAAGTCCATTGTGCCTTTTAATAGACTGAACTACACGGCATCCGACTCTGAGCGCCGGCATCCTGGCACTTTGTTTGCCGGCAAACATTTGTGCAGCTTATTAATATGCATGCCACCCGGCTCCTGGCGCCACCCCTCGCCACCCCTGGATTAGCCGGAGGAGCAGGTGTGTCTGCCCACCCAGGTGGCCACCTTTATTTCGTAGCGCCTCGCCAATCGGAACATTTTATCTCCTAGGCCATGCGCAAAGTTTTCGCTGTGCTCGGTCCGTATCGAAAAGTCGTTAGTAAGCTGACCGCAGAAAGATGTGAGGCAAAAGTGCAGCGGCTCAGAGGAAACTTCGGGCCCAACTGGCCGCTCCTATTTCTTTGGTCTCAGTGGCAGTCGGAGCTAAAAATTGCCAACTCCCCCTAAGACTTGCACTTAGCCCGCACAAAAGTTTGCTCGCCATTCCAAACTTTTTTGACTGAGCCGGAGATGAAACTGAAGCTAAAGCTGAAACTGAAGCTTCAGTGTGCTGTAAGTAGATTTGTGGACCCGGCCATACATATGTCTCAATTCGAGAGCGAGGGAAGTGGGGAAATTTGGATCTACTGCCATGAGGAACTTTAAAATAGCGTTAATAACTTTGCTAAACTCTTTTAATTTAATTTCCAACCATTTTACTCAATTAAAAATAATAACAAATTTAAAATGTAAATAGAATGCATGAATGGTCCGGACATGGACATGGGTAGTTCGACTCGGCTAGTGATCCTGTTTAAGAATATATGTATATATGTACTTTATAGGGTCGGAAACGCTTCCTTCTACGTGTTACAAAACTTTTGAACGAATACATTATACCCTTTTAAACTAGCGCCCACATTTATGCCTTGCATGGCAATTGGTACCTCTGTGTACCGCTACTGGGCGCCGTAGCCAATTTTAAATTTGGGCAACAAAGTAAGCGTTTATTCCTCTTTTAAAGGCGATTACCTGAGTAACGGGTGTTTAATAGTTGAGGCCATCGAACATATATAGCGATCTTTCTTGTTTATTATTTAATATTTTATTTTATTTAAATGATTTAAAATGGTATTTCACAATGTGAGTATAATTATGTTAAGTGTTTCAGTTTCAAAGATCTAGTTTTTTTCAAAACCTTTGTTCTTTCCGGTTCAAATCGACAAATAATACATTTTGAGCTTTAGTCTTTTATTTAGTTTCTCATGGCAGAAAATATGCATTTTGTCCCATTTCACAATATTACATTTTCGGCCCAAATTTGTATAAACAACTGTGCTTTGATTTAATATATAAATTGTTCAGACGAATATTGATACATATAAAGTATACGATTTTATGATGCTCTATAATCCTTCAACATTTTATGTAGCGCGTACAATTTTTTTTTATTGTTTTGATTTATTTTAATCCTACAATAATTTTGAAGTCATTAAAGTAAAATTTCAATCGGCTCTTAAGATTAATCAAGCAAAAATTCCATTTACAACAAAAAACAATAAAAGAGGTCGGACTTCCTCAATGTCATCCTTCTTTTAGTGGGCGCCCAGTCAAATCGGGGCCCACGTGGCGTATACTTACGTCTGTACCCTTTTTCTCAGCTCACCATTAATCATCGGAGTAGAACAAGCTGAGCACATGCACTTATAGATTTGTCAGACGCCCACGCACACACACACATCACTCCCCCCGCCGCCGGAAAATCAAATTAAGATAAAATTAAAAGCAGCAACAAACACACGAGCTGAATGCAATTGGGGAATGCCCGACCTGCTACATGGGGATTCGTTTATTTTTTGGCAAACACACAACATATGCGTCCCGTTGACAAATAAAGTTTACAGATATGCACACACCACCACACACGGAACAGGGAAAACTGACGCACACAGACGCAGAGGAAAGCGGGAAAACTGGAAGAGAGATGGCAACGCACACGAGTAAACAATGGCGAACAAGCGAGTGAGCAGATGGTTAGGGCAGAAAGAAATGGGCGAGGTGGAGAGCGACTCCCCAATGAAATAGTTTATGGTAAACCGCAATGCGAAAAATGTCACCTCCTGGCAAAAATGAGCAGGGCAGCGGGGAAATGCAAAGATGCCAGCAGGAACAGAAACAGAAATGGCACCGAAGATGGAGTGGCGCATCCAACTGGCTAAACAAGTGCGGAAGTTGTTTGCGTTTGCCGCTGGCAAAGGCCAAGCGGAAGCGGCCTATTGGGCAATGGCAATGACGGCAGTCGACTGTCGCCACAGAGCGGAAATGAGCCAACTTGGCTGCCACATGGGGCGCAAGAGACGCCGACTGACAATATCCGACACCGAACGTCGAACGACGAACGGGCAATTTGGCGGTCCGAGCAGAACTAAACGCACTTCTGACGATTGGTCGAGAAGCCAACTATGGAATGCTGAAAAATCCCAAAAATCGAACCATTCGTTAAAAAGTTATGCGCGATCCAGGTTTTATATCTCCATCTCCCTCGCACTCTGATAGTCTATCTGATAGTCGGGGCACCCACCTATACCGTTTACTCTTGCTTTTAATTTGTCAATATTGCAACAGGAAATAAAATCAATTATATACTCGATTGATTGATTTATTTTAGTTTATTTATTTAGTTTAGTTTAAAAAATTTTTCTAAATCGATTCCATTGAAAAAATTGTACAACGTCTAGGAAAGCGAGGCGTTAATGAACTTATTCAAATACTTAGGAATAATAAAAATAAGAATTCAGAATTTGCTGGTAAATTCAGAAATGCTTAAGAAAGGAATTGAAAAACACCAATAGAAAATTATTTTAATCAAATATCGTTAAAAAATTAAAAGACATTTTTTTGGTAATGTTTCTTTTGGTTGCAAACCCAAGGGTATAAAAATTTAACTGAAATGTATTTGTTTCTTCAATACCCATCGAAGAACCTTAAAATTTCCATGTCCAGCTAATTCTGGCTGCGTTCAGCAATACAAACTTGATCATTGATTACTGATCATGTCTTAAAGCTAGACTAAAAGTTTTAACAGAATTGTATTTCAAGCTAGTTTCCGACCTTAGAGAGTTGCAGCTTTGGACTTAGATTCCTTGGCTTCCCATTGTCAATTCTACCAATTAAATAGTTACTTTCACAGCAACAAATACACACAATTAGCAAAGACACACACCCAAAGCAAAAACAAAATACATGTAACTATTTTTTACGTAACTATCCGTATAGGTCAAATTTACCAATCAACAATTTTTTTGTGTGAATCGATACCACTACCACTCTACCGTACCACTCTTTGATTCCTGTTTTAAAGTTAGTTGGCTAAGTAAGGGGTATCTAATAGCGAAGGCACTTGACTATTGAGCTCTTTCTTTTCTAATTTGGTTTCCATTCAAGAGTTCAACAGTTCGGACTTCATGGAGAATTATCGGTTGAGATTTCACCGTCTAACTTTCATTCGAAAACAAGTCGAGGAACAAAAAAAGAAAATCTACAGTTTATTTTATGGAAAATTTGTTCTTTATCTATACTCTTCAGCACATTAAAAAAATAAAAAAATACACCAAGTGATCGATTTACAAAAATTGGGTAACGTACTTTTATTCGGCATAAGCTAAACGACTGACTTAACTAAAAACTAACGGCTTATTCGTGGACTTCTGACAGTCCCACTTCCTGAGATGTGTAGCACCTTAACGATTCTCCTATTTGCACTTTATTGTGGTTCCTATGGCCCTCGGAGAGGGGGTTCTGTGAAGGCTTGATTTCGGGACTCGCACCGCTTTGCGTCCGCTTCCGTGGGAAGTACGTCCTTCGCGAAATCCAGTAGCTTATCCAAAGGACATTGGAACTCACATCCAGGAAGAGTAAGCCTTTGAGCCTGACCCTTGGGATCGTTGCGGAAGTAGATCTCCACCCAGTAATCGCCGGTTTCCTTGTTTTTGTGAAGTTCAAACAAAATCATCGATGAGTAGCGAGGCATCTGGCGCTCCCAAACTTTCAGAGCAGAGAGAACGTTCACCACCGTCGAATCGTGACCCGCGTATATGAAGAGTTTTCTGCCACTGGGCTTCAGGGTGCCGTTCTTCTTCTGCTGCATTTCATCGAGCATTTTCTTGATGAAGGGACCGCCCTTAATCTTCTGCATCTCGGGTGTGTAGACGTTGTATACGTAGCTCTGTTCGGCCAGGAACTGGAGTTTCTCGGGGAAATAGGAATGCGTCCATTCGGGCAATTCTAGACCCCACTCCTGTTCTGCGAGCAGCGTCAGATACAACGACTGCACATCCTCGGGCTCCTTAAAGCTCAGGCCCGTGTGCTCCTCCAGCTCCTTGTACATTTCCAGATAGGGTGCGACTTCTGCCTTTACCTCGGGTAACTCGTAGACTTCATTCAGGGCCTCGAAATATCGCGGGCAGGGTTTTCGTACCAGTAGCAACTAAAAATAGTTTACTTTTATAATCAAATAGCATTATTTGCACAGACCTTGACTTGCTTTTTAGTTTTTGTAAGCTAGTTTTCGTACCAGTATCAACTAAAAATAGTTTACTTTTATAATCAAATAGCATTATTTGCACAGACCTTGACTTGATTTTTAGTTTTTTTAAGCTAGTAAGTAGGCTTGATTTGCAATTAAAAAAATGAAAAAAGTTGCATTATTTTGCATATAAATCTCATGAGTAATTATTATCTTTTTCAATTCGTATCAAGTCTCTCATAATAACTACAATGAGAACAGTGAACTGAACATAAGTACCTATTTGTTGACTAAAACTAACTATTCTTTCAAAATTCACTAATATACAAGTACACCCTATTGCATATTTAATCTCTGTCAAATCACTAATCGAGTTATAACCCTCAGTGGAGGCGATTGTTTCGATTAATCATTTTGGCTATCAAGTATACGCACCGTATCCTCATTGAGTTCCTGGGAGAAGACAGGTATGGGCTGCCAATTAAACCGGCCATTCCACTCCATGTCGGTGCCCTTCGGCGGGAAGAAGGCGGCCAAAACGGTCTGCATGGTCATGTGAGTCCGCGGAACACCCGTCGCCTGAGCGTGGACCGACTATCGAAGAGAAGGGAACAGAGCGGAGACGGAGACGGAGAAAGCGGAGAAGGAGAAAGCGCAGAGCCATATACAGAACCAGAAGCAGAAAGAGAAAAGAAGGAATTGAGTGATGAGCCAAGCGCGCTTGAGCTTTGCAATTTGTAAACGTCCGCACTATCAGGCAACCACCCCGCGGACGTGATGGTAAGGGAGTATGGTAAGGGTACACAGAGAGAAATTGATTGCCTCTTCGAGTTTTAGTATATAAAGGTTGGTATAGTAGGTACATGATTAGATATAGATTCTAAAGAATTTTCCAAGATGGAATTATTTTGAAGGAACATATTTAATGCTTTTAAAAAATCTTTTAATTTTTTGTTTAGTATTTTAATAATATTGGGAACAGTTCAAAATATTTTAAGATTTATTAACTCCGATTTTTCAGAGAAAACATGCTCTTTAATAATTTCAAAAGATGGTATTTGAGCGGAATCTCGTAATACTTAAACTTTTTGTCTAACAAAAAAAATACTGAGTTGCACACAATCAGATATAACGACAGAAAATCTATTCAGCTCCCGAAAGATTTGCACTGGAAATTTCTCTCTGTGTAGGGGTGCAAGGGATGGTGCCTTGTCGGTTCGTTAGTGACTGCTTACTCACATCAGGACTGTAGTTGGGCGCCAGAAATTTGCCATAACGCTTACGCAGCCAAGTACCAATGTTGAACAGCTCGCGTTTGCCATTCTGGAGCGTTGATTTATTGCATGGCATGAGCGGATGGCACGTGAGACAACACCAGGGAGCCGGGGAGATGCAGAGCAGAGGTCCGAGACAGAGATGGAGGGAAGTGTTATAAAATAATAAATGCCTTGCATTTTTGCAATTGCATAAACATATGCATGTGTATATGTTAATGCAGCCGGCCCCGATCCCCCGGCCCTGCCAGCAAAACATTTGCATTTCAATTTATTTAAATGCTTTGCAGGGGGACGGGACTCGGGGATGAGGCGGCAAAAGTTTGCGCTGCACAACTTTTTCTGCACTCACATTTGTTATTTGTCCCCAGCCAAAGGGATAGTAGGTCTCATTTACATAGGGATCCCTTGGATACGTGTCCGCCGGCGTTCGTGGTCCATGTCGGAATACCTGAAGTTTAGCAATTACAATTTTTATTAGTCAAACGGATTCACCACATGCACATGTACATATGTATATATGTCGAGCGATCGAAAGGCAGAGACACTTTAATTAGCTGGCTGCTTTAAGAAACTCAGCACGCGACGGGTTTTGTAAGATTGAATCGCTCGTGCGACCCCAGATTCTAGCGGAAGTGTTCTCTCTCGCTGATAAGACGGCGCCTCGCTTGAAGGTCGAACCCGGGTTCTGGATGGGACTCTCTCTATAACTGCGTTTAACACTGCGCCGTATGACTGCGGTAATTGGGTTTCCAGTTAATCAGACGTGTATGACCAGTGCTCAAACAAAAAGCAAAAGTGCGTCGCAATTTTATTTTATAATTTTATTATACGTTTGACGCAGACTGGTTTTTGGGCAGAGTGTAATTTGGGAAGCCGGTTTTTTGTTTTGGTTTTGTTTTGATTTCTGAATGTAATTAATTTTTTTTGTGGGTCTTTGGAAGACGAATGAGTTAGCAGAGTATTTATTCGAGTTAATTAAAGTAAGAGTTATTTAGTAAGAATGTATAAATTATGCGAGTTTTTGTGGCTTTTATACAGGTTATTTTAAAATAATTTGTTGAATCGCCAACTAATTTAAACCAGACCCTTAATGACATCACGTTAGCTTTTGGTATATAAGGAATATTTGCATATTTTAAACAAAATTAAATTAGCTTATTTCGCCCTACAAATAAAAAACCGACATAAAATTGTAAAGCACCTTTGATTTGATTGCTAATTGAGATAACATTTAAAATAATTGGCTAATATAATTGCGCATCACACAGAAAGAAATAACAAAAAATAAAATTGTATTTCGCCCTGGTTTCCATCACCACCACCTTAGTTATTTTCCAAGGTCAGCCCCAACTTCTTAGCACCAACTCGCTTTTAACTGAAACTCAAAAACATTTACAGCTTGAGAAACATATTCCGCTGAACTTTCCGCCTGGCCGCGCTCGATTGTTTTTCGTAAAGTGTAATTCACAGCAATTATATGAACATTATATCTGATTGAATTGAGCCAGACAAATGGCTCAAACAGCTGATATAATAAAAGGAGGGAAATCCAAAGCAACCTGGGACTAGTCTTCTGGAAATTCCACCGTCTATTCTGTCATACCTTTATCGAACGAGTTCACTTTCCGACTGATGGTTGCGATTAAATGACCGGACTGAATCTTATCTGCCACCGGAGCTGACAGTCTACTAATTGTGGGTTTACACATGGCTACAAAAAATGCGCCGGCGTTTGCACTTTCGCTTAGCACATTTATAAACAAATGCTTTATCGGCAGAATGTTTGTTTTTTCTGCCTACGTAAATGTCAATGCCAGGAGTTTCTCAATGCGGTAAACAAAATTTAATAAGTGACTGCAACAATTTGTGTTATCAGCTGAGTTTTTATGGTACAGATGATTGCTGACTGCCGACTCTGGATTAATGTTAATTGGTGTGGAATGTTTTTAGGATAGGTAATATATCCTTGTTTGTAATATAACAAGTTTTACGGCGGTTTCTAGTTCAGGGGCGTAGGCTCAAATATTATTTTGTAATACAGAGTTTTGATAGCAAAGGCTTCGAATAATATCGAAAATCTATAAATAAACAAAAATGCGACTTACACTTTACTCTCTTCGCAGAGCTATAAAACAGATCTATGCCCTCTCAGTACTTGTTTTCTGCGCAGTGTACTTATCACTGGGCCGCACAGCTGTTTTGTGTTCCGGAATTTGAATACTACACTGGTTTGTTTTCCGATTCGATTGGCGATTCGCCCACTGACTTACCACATGCAGCAGCTCGAGCGTGGATTTATCAGCGCCGGGATCGTAGAGCTTGGCCGACGATTCGACCGCCGAGTGAGCGACGCACCAGATTAGAACCGCCGATGCAATTAATCCGCCCGTCATCGCGAGACAATGCCTTCGAGTGAAATGCGAACGCGGCATTTTGGTGGACGGGCTTTATAGCTGTATGGCCGTAGAATCTGTCAGGGGATCGGATTCTCCGACTCCGCTTTGGGCTGGTTTCTACGTTTCCACGGTCTTCGGTTTTTGGGAGTCAACAGTCTCGAGACAGATCGAAGACTAACGTGTTGAGTTCGCTCTTCGCTTTGTCTTTAATTACTTTTGTGTGCTTTTGGCCGAACCACGAAGCTAGCTAGTTTACAGACGCTGCGAACGGGTTTTCGCCGCACGCGACCTCTATTGATTGCACTGGTTTCTCCGAGTGTAGGGCCACCACTATCTTCTGTTTACCGCGGACTAAATATTATGCTGATAGGCGCTACGGTAATATTTTAATTTTCGACTTTTCCGAGGGTCGCACGCGACTGTCTTTGAGCACTATCTTCGGTAAGACTGCGGGGAAATATCGTTGCAAAAGTCGAAAAGTCGAAAAAGGCATGAGTGTTTGGCTCTTTTATCGTTCCATTATCGCCAAATGCTTTCGTCACCGTCGCTCTTTTTATTTCTATTATTCCATTTGTTATTGTAGCTGGCGGTCTATTGTACAAATATATGTTTGACCGAGCAGAAGCCCCAGACACCGACACAATGCCACAGCTTTTGAGGCGTTTTAAAACGCGCCCGCGACTTTTAATTTATATGAACTCTCGGATTTTCTCCGCTTACTGATTTTGTTCTGGTTAGCGCCGCCGCCAACTCGAAACACCAACGAATTTGTCATCGAATCTGCGTGTGCCAGCACTTTCGTAATAAATCGTTTAGCTTCTTGATCGAGCATTATGTTAATTACACATTATCCATTCTCGTTGCTTAATTGCCGAAATTAAATATTGCTTTTGGGATTTTTTGCTGGATTTGAAATACGGTTTCGTCATAGTCCGGAAGTTTCTGTAGAACGATGTCCATCTGGAAAATTACATACTGCCCTTTTGTTTGGAGTCGTTTTTTGTGAGTTACTTCCGATTCGAGTGAGTGGAGCCTCAAATGCCAACTGTTTGCGTTTAAATAATACCGAACAGTTTTTATATGATGAATGTGGAAAATTAAAGGGAGAGGGACGATTAAGACGTATGGATGTTCAATCTACAATAAACAGAAACCCAAGCTCACCAATTCAAGGTCTGAAATACAGAGACTGTTAAAAAACTCATGATATAATTATTAGTTTATATTGCATAATAAACTGTTTAAACTGTTTAAAGTTTACAAACATTTAAAATAAAAATTTGGTAAATTCTTTATTCCTATAATAGCTTCAGCGATCTTCTGAATTCAAAATAATATTTTTTACCTCCAATGATCCAAAAATCATTTATAGCAAATGGCATAACATACATTACTTCTATTAAATGTAACTTAATTTGTATTAAGCGTCGCCTAAAAGTATACTTTAGGTAACATATTAACTTACTATAATTCAGACATAACTAGTTTTAATATTTTGATTCTAAATAATTATGTTTATCAGTCGTTAGTTAATAAATAGAATATATAATGACAGGTTTTTATTGAAATCCGTACAAAATCACAAGAACAATATCAAAAAACAAGAATAGCTTAATAACATTCCTATAAAAATTCGTATAAGAGGCCTTAGCAAAGCTAGAAATAGATATCCACATTGTAAACTTTACCATCATCTTTTTTAAATAAAAAAAAAAATATTTTATAAAAAAGTTTTTAAACAGCAAAAAGAAAACTATTAAGAACTTTTCAATCTGCCTCTTAATAATGAAAGTCATTACAAAACTAGTTCAGCTTACACTCACAGCTCAAAAGTTAATTAGTAAATGATACACCTAAGCGTGCCAGTCATTCAAACTCTGAAATTAAGGGTACACAAAATAGTTACACATATATTTATTCGTTATGTCACATTAATACTGCACACTGGGTTATTAATCATGAAACTCGCTTAGTAATTGTAGCTGATCTTAGCTCCCTCTTGAGTTCCCTTCGCCTTGCACAAGTCTTCATAGGAAGCATCGGGAATTATGTCCTTGGTTAGTTCCAATAACTTTGCAATGGGACACTGCCTTCCACAGCCTGGAATTTGAAGTTGCTGTGGCTCTTCTTGGGGATCGTTTTGGAAGAAGATCTCCAGGAAGTACTCTCCTGTTTCTGAGTTCTGATGCAACTCAAAGGCGATTAGGGCTGAGAATCGAGGCATCTGAGCCTCCCAAACGTTCAAGGCAGAAAGTACATTTGTGATGGTCCAATCGTGTCCGCAGGAAAGGAACATCTTCCGATCCTTGGGCTTTATCTTTCCGGAAATCTTGTCCTGCATTTGCTTTAATAGCAGCTCCACGAAGAAACCCCCTTTCATTTTGCGTAACTCGGTCGTATATGCATCGTAGACGTAAGCCTTTCCGGCTAGGGGTAACATCTTCTCCGGAAAGTAATCCTTGGTCCACGAGGGCAGCTCCAAGCCGTAAGTTTGCTCTGAGAGCAGTGTGATAAAAATGTTGGTAACATCATGGGCGTGGCTAACATTGAGCCCAGTGAGATTGGTCAGTTCCTGAAGCAAATCAGAGTTCTCGGCATGCAGCTGCTTTACCTCGGGAAGGTTTATCACCTCCAGAACTGCCTCGTCGTATCGAGGACAGGGGGCCTTCATTCTTATACGCTGAAATGCGAAAAAAGTTTTAAAAATTCAATTTATAGGTAGGTATATATTGAGACATTGAATTGGGTCCAAATCGTTTATGTTTAGTTTTTTAAAAAACCAAGAAAGTAAGCTATATACCCTTGCAGATCATTCCTATTAATTTACAAATCGCAAAAATTTTAAATGTTGTTTTATTTTAACATTATTTTTTTATCCTTCCCATTTTTGTTAAATTTAATTCAAAATTCGGAAATATAAAAAAAGTCATATCCTAGAGTAGAATAGAATACAATAAAAACCAAAGAAGCTATAATTTATTTCCTATCATTTCCCATTAACTTTTCGATTGTTACTAGATTTTTTTTTTAAATTTAATCCGAAATTTAGAAATATATAAAAAATAATATTCCTAAGAGATGAAGGTAAAATGTCAAAAAACACCGAAGCTATAATTGCGTTGCAATTATCTGACTGAAATCATAACACTCTCTGCAAGGGTATAAAAATTCAGTTATTTGATGAAAAATGTTTTTTGTTTTAAAATATAAAACCACAGAAATTTCTATATTTGGGAGATTTTGACTCATTTTAATGATGTTTATCATTCTCACCACGTCAGTTTCCTCTGGTTCCATCACAATGGGAATGGGCTGCCAGTTGAGCACCAGGTTCCACTCCATAGGAGTGTTCTCCGGCGGAAAGAGGCCGGCCAACACCATTTGCAGGGACATCAAGGTGCGCGGCGACTCCGAAGATTGGGCACGGATCATCTGAAATGGCAATGCTCTGATTATTTTTAAAGCCCCTTGAGCTTGCTCCACTTATCGTACTTCGGGCTGGTAGTAGGGTGGCAGGAAATCTTTATAGCGTTGACGCAGCTGTTTGCCTATTTTATATAGCTCCACTTTAGCACCCTGTAAAATTAAAATTGCACTTTAATTTCGATAATTCGTGTTTATATTTGATAAGTACTAACGTTGGTGAGAGCTCCCCATCCGTAAGGCTCGTAGGTTTCGTTGATATGTGGATCTTTGGGATAAGTGGTGACCGGAGTTCGTGGCCCATGACGAAATAGCTGTCGAAAATTAAAATGAGATAAATATTTGTTAATTGTGAACGTTGCTGTATTAATTTGTGCATCCAAATCTGAGCTTTAAAAGTCAGAAGTATTTCAATCACCAAATGCTCATTTCCAGCTTTTCATAATGCTCGAGTATCAACTTTACTTCGATTATTAGTTTTTATGGTAAGCTAATGAGTTTGGTAGTGTAAAATCTACTTCTCATACAGGAAAACCGAGAAAATTAGCTAATTACTTAGTTTACACGAAAAAAAAAACTTTCTCGGAGGTATATTTAAAATTATCATATTTCTGTTGGTCTCAGTCGACCATTAAAGCAAGTAATTAGTACTTTGGTTTTAATTAACCTCGTGCCAACGTTGATTTCAATAAATAAATATTTATACATCTCAATTAAATTCGTTCTCTTACTTATTTAATTCAAATTGTGCTTTAAACATGCAAATCGAAATGGGAATATATAATTATACACTGAAATGCCTCATAAATGTGAAGTTTAAGTTTGATTAAACCGGTTTCATGTCTTGGAACATTAATGCAATATTACGTATACGTCACGAGTACTGCAAACTGGCTTAAGAACAGTCGCGATTGATTTATGTTAAAAGAGAACTTGTTCGGACTGTTATTGCAAAACATAGCCTACGTTTGTTTATTTAAGAGAAAACATTAATTCATTATTTTAATTTTAGTTTATTTGGCACTGTTAAAGCATTTGTCACACAAGCAAATTAAAAAGGTAAATCACATTTTGTTTAATTTTTTGGTCTGTTGACTGGCATAGTTTAACACTTATCGAGCCCTAATTCGCAATGAGATTATATATTTTTGTAGCTTTTTGTGCAAGCTTTTCAGTTTCTTCACGGTTTTCACTTATTTACCACATGAACCAGCTTTAGGGTTGAGTTTTTTTCACTGCCTGCGGATGAATGCACTTCCACTGAGTTTTTAGATCCGTTGTCGGGACCCTCAGTGATCTCCAGGGGAACTTCTATATGGACAACACCTCCCCGAACAATTAACACACAGCTCACAAAGAGCAGCAAGCCGAGGAACTTTAGCATTTTCACGAATTAAAATTAGCGGATCGTTAGGAATCAAGTGGACCGGCTTCGTTGGGGCTTGTGCGTTGAGTGAATGCATCAATAGAACTGTGGACTGCTTTTAAGTCTTGATTATGTGGTTCACCCATACACACTCATAGATAAGAGCGGCGTAGAGCGAGCTGCTCATTCGGCGAAATAATCAACTACAATAGCAAACATTCCACAAAAAATTAAATTTGATTAGTTTCACACGAGCATGATTTTACCAAAAATAAACTCAATGCACGTTCTTTTTGGCTTTTTTTATTGTACTGTATTTTTTATAATAATATTTTTTGCACTACTCTCCGTCGACCGTTTTTGTAATACTGAGCGCACAAATTTCGCTGAGGCAATGGCTTTTCGCTAACGGCCATTCTGATCGATTATGCGCGGTGGGGGCTCCACGAAATTGTCGTCATGTGGCCGACATCTCTGCTTCGCCGGCTCGTTGGGCAAGACATCGACACTCAGTTCGATGAGACGGTTCAGTGGACACTGGCGATCGCAGTCTTTCAGCTGAAGCTGCTCCAGACAGCCGTGCTCGTCATTGCGGAGGAAGATCTAGAAATAAGATTTATGAAAATGAGGTATAGGGATAGAATCACTTTAAAAAGGGCTTCTCAAAAAAAAGATGTTATCACATCGATGTGTGACTAATGGCTTAAATTAAAACAAGAGAGAACGCTATAGTCGGGTGCCCCGACTATCAGATACCCGTTACTCAACTAAAGGGAGTGCGAGGGAGATGGAGATAAAACTTTGACAAATGGTCCGATTTGAAAAATTTCTTCAACATTTCCATAGGTATTGATAAACACAATAAAACTGCGTTTTTACTTTTCGGAAAACTTTAAAGGTGTGGGCGCCATACACCTTTCAAAAAATGGCTTAAGGCGATTGTGGGCGTTAGAGGGGGCGTGGCACCTTTTTGAAATGCAAAATGCATGCAATCTTCTAGCCTTTATAGTTTTCGAGATCTCTGCGTTCATACACACAAAAAAAAAAACTATGTAAAATCAACGATTTAATAGTGAAAAATGCCCCAACCCATAAATAATAGAAAATGACCCAAAAAATAGTAGATTACCTAAAAAATAGTAGATGACCTACAAAATAGTATTTTACCCGAAAAATATATTTTAAATTTATTTTTTTAACTATTTTTATTTTTAATTTAACTTGTTATGTTAATGTATATTGTTTGTTATTTATAGACACTTACATTTCACAGATACTTAAACTTACAAATCAGGTTTCTTGCCTCCGCTGGGAATCGAACCGGGGCCGCAATCGTCGGAGTCAGCACTCTAACCAGTAGGCCACAGAAGAATGATTTTCGTAAGGAAAATCTTTTGACTTGAAATCAACATTTAAAAAAAAAAAAAAGGAAAAACATCATCTGCAAAAGCAGGATTTGAACTCACGACCCAGAGATTATGAGTCGGATACTCTAACCACCCTAAGTCCAGAAAAATAGTTGACCTACAATTTATAATTGTATTTTTAAAACAACAAAATACATGAAGGAAAAAAATAGTTTTGTTACGATATTAATTGTGGTGTCACTATTCAATGCCCCAAAAAATAAAACAACAAAATACACGCAAACAAATAAAATAGTTTTGCTACGATATTAATTAAGACGTTACTATTAATTTTCCAAATGAAGAAAACAACAAAATACATGAAAATTTCGTAAATAGGTTTTTTACTATTTTAATTGTTAAATACTATTCAATGAACAAAAAAATAAAACAACAAAATACATGAAAAATTCAGAAAATAGTGAACTACTATTTTTCTATGTTAATTTTACATAGTTTTTTTTTTTGTGTGTACATAGTCTATCGTGCAAATACAATATACCCTTTTACTCTACGAGTAACGGGTAAAATAATATGATTCTAGATTGTGATATCAGATCCGCGCATGCTGTAGATACTTACAATAACAAGCGGTTAAATCTTATTCAATGACGTGAAGCCTGAAATTAAGGTACATTCCGCATGCTTTATTGAGTTTCTTACCTCCACATAGTATTCACCGGTTTCCTTATTCCTGTGCGTTTCAAAAATGGCCATCACAGCGAACCGGGGCATCTGACGCTTCCACACACCTAAGGCCATTAGGATGTTGCCCACAGTCCAATCGTGGCCAGTGTATATGAACATTCCGCGATCCCTGGGCTTCAGGCTTCCTGTACTCTTGGCAACCATCTCTTTGTACATTCTTTTGAGGAAGGGCCCACCTTTGATCTTCTGCATTTCGGGCGTATACGCATTATATACGTAGCTCTGCTCGGCCAGAAACTGCATACGATCGGGGAAGTAATCCTTGGTCCAGTCGGGCAATGGATAGCCGAACTCTTGCTCGGCGAGAAGAGTAATATATAGGGAATTGATGTCCTCCGCACTCTGAATCGACTTCCCAGTCAGATTTGTCAACTCGCGGAACATCTGCTCGTAGGGCTTTGTTTCGGCAATAACTTCCGGTCTCTTGAAAACCTCCTCAAGGGCCTCGAAATAACGAGGACAGGGTGTGCGAACCAGCAAGAGCTAAAGCACAAATTTCAATTAAGTCATTAAGACTGCGATAATATAACTCACCGAGTCCTCATCCAAGGGTTCCGATACGATGGGAATAGGCTGCCAGTTGAGGTGCTTATTCCACTCCATGGGGGTTCCTCGTGGCTCAAACATGCTGGCCAGTGTTGTTTGCAAGGACATCATGGCCCTCGGTGAGGCAGTAGCTTGAGCATGCAGGCGCTGCGCGAGTTAAATTTTTGAAATAGGGGCATCTTTAATATAGATCAACTTACTTCTGGTCTGTAATAGGGGCCCATGAATTCCCCGTAGCGGCGATGCAGCCAGCGTCCCATCTCGAAGAGCTCCCGTTTTCCAGACTATAATTAAGACAAAATTGTTATTGTCAGGGGAGTCACAGATATCTCTTTCAACCAAATTTCCCCCCAAAAGCAAATATTGGTGTCACAAAAATCGTTTTCAAAATAAAGTACACGATTTTGAACCAACCAATTATTAGACTTTGAAACAGATGTTCATAGAATCAAAATGTACCTTGATGGACCTTCGAATACCCATTTTGAACTTCTTACCAAAAAGTTCCCCGACGCAAAGATTTTGAGAAAAAGAACCTTAAAGTTGGAAAAACACTGTAGTTTGCCAAACTTCGGTGGCTATTACAGGCAAACAGATTATTTTTTTGTTTTGAGGTAAACGCTTTTTAAAAGTGCCACTATTTATCTTTCGAGTCTTATACTGAAATCAATTTTAAGATTTTTTTAAAGGGGGAAATTAACAAAAGAAAACACAGCCATATCATACAGCTGAGGTAAAAATATTAGTAGAGTTCACGCCCTTTATTTTTAAAAGTTTGTTGTTGTGACTTATTTTTATTTTTATTATTTAAATCTTAAAATTATTTTGAGTACGGGATTCGAAAGATAAGGAGTAGCATTTTCAAAATGCTTTGTCGCAAAAGGGCAATTCTAACAAGAAGATATATCATAATATTGATAAAGTATGTTATATAAGTCAAAGTCCTTCAAGTACATATGCCTACAAAAATAAATAAATAAATATGTGCATAATAGCCCAAGTCTAAATATATTTTTTGAGATCTGATCATCCGAACGTTAATAATACCTATGGAATCAAAGATATTTTTTGTAAAACTAACTAAAATATTTGACGCTTTAGGTGCCAAAACTTTGTAAAACCCTTTTACAAAATTAAACAAAACATTTTAACACGGTTTAATTTTGTGAAGTATTTCGAACCCGTTTTTGCACATTAATCAGTTTGAGCAATTTTACAAGGAAAAGATTTTGTTGTCACTCACATTGGTGACATGTCCCCATCCCGTGGGCTTGAAGCTATCTTTTAAATACGGATCCTTGGGGTATGTGTCCACTGGGGTGCGAATGCCATGTCTGAACACTATGTGCACCAATTCCAGCGTGGAGTGTGTGGTATTGGGATTGGTCTTGTAGCACTTGGATGCCGCCTTCCAGTCCAGCTCCTTCGAGGATGCGCTGCTGTTCTGGACACCGATTACAATCACAAGGCCCAGAAGGGCAGCTCCCAAACCGAACATCGTGAGCACTTGTTTACGCGTCCAGCGGCCAAATATCATTTTGGGGCTGGATTCCTTTTTTACCGATCGAAAAAGACGGAAGAACCGAGATTTAGAATTCGCAAAAACAAGATTTCGGCGTATTGATTTTTTTCAGTCTTTTTTTATATCACTTGCTTAATTGCACATTGTTTTTTATACGATTTTTCCGTTGCGGGTTTCTGATTTTCGGGTGAGCTGCAGGCGTGCAACTCACAGCGCGTCTAGAGCTAAAATAAACCGTTGACAGCTTGATACGGAGAACTTAAAAGAGAGATAAATCAACGCTCGTCTGTTCGACTATTGTTGCGTCAAGTGTTGTTGCTGCCGCTGCTGCAGCCGCTGCCGCTGACCACTTTCCACCGATCTCGGATTCGAGCCGAGTTCACAAGCCAGGCCTGCCAAGCTGAAACAAAAAATCCCAACTAATTGGGCGTTTCTCATTGAACCAGGCAATTACGTATACGACATGTACGAGTATTTGCGGAACGCGGTTTTTCGGTAGCCACATATTCACGAAAAGCAGTCCCACCATCCCATTTTGGGTCTATTTATAGTACCGTAACGCCCTCTCACGTCCAGTTTCGCATATTTTTGTAGTTCGCATGGTCATTATCCTCCACTGGGGTGGTTCAGTTCCTGGCGTTATTAAGTAGTAGTTCGTTATCTTGAGACTCAATCCTTGGTATATTTTTTTACTGGGGTATTTCGCTTTTACTTCAATGTCCGGGATATTACAAATATGTCCAAGTTTAGTTATAGTTTATTTTTTAATTTAATTTATATTTAAGTTAAGAAAGTTGTACGTAGTAAATGACTAAATTAAAGCTATTACAGAAAATCAACAATTAATCTTGGTTAAGATTACAATTATAGAAGGGCGTGTGTTCTAAAGGTCTGACATAAAACATCTAACACTGGGGTAGGTTAGTAATCATAGGGGTGTGAGTTCGACATTTAAATTATCTTATAAGGCTGCTGTGTTTGCATAACTGTGCCACATTAAATAATGTTATAAAATTTGTGGCCCTTGGAATTTATTCTAGAAATAACAAACTTATCCCAAAGATATAGATCTTTAACTCAAATTACTTGAAAAAGAAAACAAACAATAAAAGCGTGATATATGTGTGTGCACTAATTATTTGCCTTGTTTCACTTTGTTGACACTTGGTCCGTTGGGAGATAATAATTTAAAGCTGCGTATTCGCAATTTCGTCTTGTTTGAACAAGTTGTTGGGTTGGTTTTTATTTTTTGTACGCCTGTCAGAAATTGGCAAATAAATGTGAGTAAAGATCTCTATTTCGCTGGGGATATCTCGTTGTTTGTTTTATGTTCGTTTGGTGTCACATTTGGTTTTATTTTGTTTGCCAGAGAGCTAATTAGCCGGACCAGACTGGCTAAGTCCGTTGTCAGAACTCCGTGTTTGTCGATCGCTGCCTTGCCATGTGGCTAATTGTTGTCTAAAATGTATTTTATGGCTAATTAATGACGGCGTCGACGATTAACCGTTAACTGTGTCTTTGCCAGCTTCCGAACTATGCAATTACATAAAAAATATATAAAAACAAACAATGAGTGAGCTGCGTGCTAAATGCGCTAGAATTTCGTAATTGTTTATGACTTTTGACTGTGTGTCTTGAACTTTCGTCTCGTTTTTTGAGTTGTTTGTCTTTTTGTGTGTTTTTTGTGCTGAAATCAAATTAAATCAATATAATTTAGAGTCCGACATACGACATAGAATAATGGCAGCTATGTCCGAGAGCAACGCAATCGGCATTTGAATTGCATCAGCTGAAAAAGCGATTACAATTTTTTTCAGTCGAACAGTGAAAATAAACGGCCTTGCAATCGTTCTGGGAAAGTAGATTTAAAGTGAAATTAGATTAGTTCGGCTGGGATTTAAATTGAAAAATTAATTGATTATGAATCATATCTATTTAATAGCTATAAAAACCATAAAGTGGATCCCAGCATTTTCCCGGACATCAGATTACAGGTATTACATTTAGTTTTACAAAAGAATTTTTGTAATACATATTAAAGTATTGTTACATTATTGTGATTTCTGAATTTCCGTTTTCCTATTTTCGTTATTATGCACTTTTCTCATCGTTCTTTTTATTTGAATCTGAAGAATACAAATAATATTTAAATTCATAGGTCGTCATTATTTACGTGATAGCTTATCGTTGTTTTTGATTCTGAGGAATACAAATAATATTATAGTACTTATTAAATATAAATATTATTGAGATTTTACCAAATACAAACGTTCACTTCAAGGGAATAAGGGACTTTCCTATAGGTAAATTTAAATTGGTGAACAACAAGCGATCCTCAAAGGAATGATTCATCCTGAAATTGAAATGAAGACTGATTGTAATATGTTCGACGAGTAATTGTTAATTCGGCTTAATTAAAGAGCAATGTTGTTCGTTTTAATAATGGTCTGATAATTGCAGTCGTCCGACTTTGTTTTTATACTTCCTTTATCAATATTTTGCTTTTACTAAATAATGTTCTATACCCTACATATGTATGTCTATTTTTTGCACGACAGCCCTTACTGATTATTTATTTATTTTCGAGCATTTTATTACTATATATTCTTATGCTCCCCTCTTCTTTTTTCCATTTCAGAAGCACGTGTGTGCTACATCTGGAATTTATATTCAGATTGTTGAATAGCTCTCCTAAGCCTATTTGCTAATGACTTTCACTGCAATTTATGGTCACTGCGCCACTGCAGCAGAAAAACAAAGAAAAACAAAAAGCCCAAAATATTTTCAAATAATATATTTTCAGCTGGCCAGAGGTTGAGGTGGGCGGCATATTGAGGATTGGGTGGTGGGAGTTGGGAGGAGCACGTGCTAAGTTGGCCATAAAACGTGCATTAGACAAACGGCAGAAATGGGAAGCGCTTTTGGAGCAAAAGCGTCTTCAGGCTCAGGAATCCATCCGTACACACACATAGCAGCGACATTAATATTTATCAGACCCGCAATTACGATTACCGACATCCCAGACAAACTATCGAGGACCGGGAGGTAATGAAATCGAGTGGTCGGGGGTGGAGAGCAGAGCTCCGGGGGAAATCAAGGGAATTCCGGCAAATTGTCCGCCAAAAACGTTGCCGCGACTGCTCGGCCAAATTTATTGATTCCGACGCATTGAAAATAGTTCTCGGTGGGGCAATTTCAAAGATTTGTACGACAACTTTTTTCTCGGCGCTCCACGACTCCTCACTTGAATGTTTCTGGCTCTTCTTTTTACATTTCGCTGAAATGGCCGAAAATTTCTAACTGACGGGCATAAAAATTCGAACACGCGTAGTTAAGCGCGCACACACGCCCAGATCGGACCCCCAGGGGGCGTGGCCGGGTCTATTCAATGAGACAAAGAGCGCCGGACCCGGGCAGTCTGCGCTTGGGATTACGTCTGGGCTGCGTTTTTTGGCAACAATTTTGAAGGGATCCCCGGGATGGGTCCAAGGGGTGGGCCGTTCGGGGTGGCGAGTGAGAGGGGAGGGGCACTCTGTGTTGTCGCCTAAACGATAAAGCAATGACAAAAGTCAGCAGCGATTAAAGTTCAATTGGTGTGACCTGCCAATTGGCATAAAGGAAAAAGATTTCGAATGGCAGACAAGTTGGCAAAATGTTGGCTGGTGGAAAAGGGGAAGCGAACGGGTGTGAAACGAAAAGTGGAGGCAATGAAAAGGGCGCGAGTAAAGGATTGCTGCGCAGATATGACAGAAATCTGTTGAGTAAACAAGACAAATTGTTGCTGGCCACTTGACACGAGGAATAAATCAGGGACTCTACACAATAAAATAATGCTAGTTCCCAGAATATTACTTGCTTAAATATGAGTAAGTGAATAATCAAAGGAGACAACTTACTTTCTATATATTTCTATAATAAATATATCTTTTAAACAATAAAAAAAAGAGAGAACGCTACAGTCGGGTTGGTGTCCCGACTATCTAATACCCGTCACTCGGCTAAAGGGAGTGCGAGGGAGATGGATATATAAAATAATTTTGATTGCGTATAACTTTTTAATGAATGGTCCGATTTGAAAAATGTTTTCTACATTTCGATAGGTATAAATATACACAACAAAATTGCCATTGTACTGTGTGTTAGTGGGCGATTGTGGGCGTTAGAGGGGGCGTGGCGGCTGAAATAAACTTGCGCTGCGTAGGAAGCCCAAGAATATATGTGGAAAATCTCAACCTTCTAGCTTTTGTAGTTTCCGAGATCTCAGCGTTCATACGGACAGAAAGACAGACGGGCATGGCTATATCGACTCGGCTAGTGACCCTGATCAAAAATATATATACTTTATAGGGTAGAGTAAACACTTTAAACATTTGGTCTTCTGTTCAATCAAAATATACCATTAAATAAATGAATGCTGAATTCAAGGTTTGACCGCTTTATATGTGATAGACACGCGTTTAATGCCCGTCCTGATTATCGCATATTAATGAGTTTATTTAACTTTTTCGTTGCGATTGATGGCCTAGAGGGGCGCCCGCCAGTTGGTGGGCGTGGCTGCGCTAAGAGGGGGTTAAGGCCTGGTTAAATGCGCTCTTCTCATGTACGGCGGCTGTTTGTGAAGCTTTTCACAGCAAATTACAACAAATTATACACATAATTACGCTTTAATGCTTGTCCTGCCCACGCCCCCAGCTTTCCGCTAACGAGACCCCGCCCTGCCACGCCCCTCCGCCCCTATTCTTGTCGTGCAACGCATCAATGCAAAGTAAAATTGTGTGTAAAAAATGTGATAATTAACTTAAGTCCTTTGAGAATTTGCGGGAGCTTCAGGGGAAAGGTTATGGCCTTACTCACACACATGGCGAATATGTATGTAAATGCATGTCTGTCTGTATTTGGTCTGTTTGTTTGTTTGTTTGTACACATAAACCCATTGTCAGTTAATTATGTAGAATGTCATACATACTCGTCCGCATATGTGTTCGTACTGTGCGGTCCAAAAGGAAAAATGTTGGCATAAAAGGACTTTGCTTTCACTTCAAAAACACAAACACGCAACACACGAACACCCACGATTACACCACATATCTATGTATGTCTGCACACATGCATATTTGCATACGGTTGTGTGTGTTGCTACCGGAAGCCTAATTGTGAGGCCGTTGTGATGGCTTCCTTGGGGCATAACGGTTTCTTAGGGGCAGTTGGCAATGTCTTATATTATCTTGGTTTTAACAAAGATAAAATGCTATTCATATTACTAAAAACTACACTTTTAACGGTCCAAATCTATGACAATCATTATAAAAAGTAACAAAGTGAAATAAATAAAATAACTAAAATAACTCTCAATTTATTTTTATTATTAGCTATTAAAACCACCCAAATGATTACCAGCAAAGAGTGTAACCCTGGTTTGCTGTGTGAAAATATAACATTTTTGTGCTGTGAAATTCTTGTGGCTTCATAAATTTAAATTATGTTTACCCGGAAAAACAGACAAGCACCCACACATGGCCAGGTGTTTTATAGAATTATTCCCAGCTTCCGTGGCTCGCTTTTCATTTCATTTTTGGCATTCAAGGCTCCGTGAGCCCTTCGACTTTTCTTCATTTGCTTTGTTAATGAGCGTCTCATAATGCATACAATTAAAAGCATCAACAAAGGAGGTAGTTCTGTGTGATAAGCGAGTGGGGGGGGGGGGCTGAGATCCTGTCGGTGGCAATTAGATGTCCTCGTTAGGCAGAGGTTGACTTCCTGTTATCCTGTTATCCTGTCGGGCTGCCATGCATGACGGCAGTTGAGCTTCGCCTCACATCTGATAATCCTTTATAAATAATACATTAAATGCTTGCTTAGCTGCGACCTGTGGCAATTGTTTTTCGCTCGGAAGCTGTAATATCCAAAAACCTCAGACCTATTTAATTCAATTTGCATAAAAGTGCTTGGCATTTTATTAACCCAGTAAACGTAATTTAGTGCCCAAAGCACACGCTTCAATTGCCCCGCTGATGGAGTGCCCGTTAAGGCTGAAACTCTCCGCGCCGCTGCTTGCTTCTTGCCAATTTCTTGGTCCTTGTATCCCTGGAGAGTCCTGTGAGACCTTCCCCGCCAATTATCGAAAGTCCACCCCCGCAGCGCCGCGTCTTTTGTTGATTCTGCCAGCCGACCTTGCGCCTAGTCGAGCGTTAAGTGGGGCATTTTGTGGCGGACTGCCTTTCTGGCCCACGATGGGGCATTTCCTCTTAGTCCCGTCGCTGCAGTTTCCTGGCCAAAAAAACCGGGTATTCATGCAAAGAGCCGGAGTGAAATGGGTCAGCTCTTTGGGGCTGGCTAAGCTGAAACGCTTAATGGTACTTATATACTTAGGGGAGAGGTCTGTAGGTTGAGACAGTCTGTAAGTTGAGACACTCAATTTTCTCAAAACTTTTCCACTAAAAAAATTTTTTTTATTTTTTTTTTGTAGTCCTTTTCAGTGACAAAACTTTTGGGGAAAACATTATAAGCCAGGCTCTAGCCAGATTTAAGCTGTGAGAGTCGTGTACCATTTTGCCCCAAAAAAGTTTTTGTCCACTTTTTTCAAAATTCCATTAAAAATTAAGAACGTGCTTAAATTAACTTTGTAAGAGATTTAAAACATTAGTAATTTAACTGTTAACAAATTAAAAAAAGAATCAGCTTAATGTGACAGTAAGAAAAAAAGTTATTAATTTTTTCCAGAAACATCCCAATTTGTGTAAGTTGAGACACTTTGAGCGTGTAAGTTGAGACACCCGTTTTTCATACAAAAAGGCCTTAGCCCGACAGAGGTCGCTATCTGCCTGGTACATTTCTTTGATATTAGGGGAAAAATGAATGTTCAATGAGCCTTTTGGTTTTAATTGTTATTTGGTCTAAGTTCATAAAAAATGGATGGGAAATAATTTAGGACGAACTAAAATTGATTAAATTAACAAAAATAAATAGTTTTTAAAAGTTTGGAGTACTTTTGGTGTGAGTATTATTGACTTTTAAAAGTGTCTCAACCTACAGACCTCTTTTTCAAATTGTCATTTTTTGGCACTTTTCAAAAAAAATTATTTTTTAGTTTTCCCCAGGGAAAAAAAATTTTTTTTTTGCTTTGTTGTACAGCTAAAAGACTAAGCTTTCGATCGGTACCTAACACGTGAAGTTTCAAAAGCGAATGTCCAAATGGGAGACTAAAAACAAAAGGTGTACCAACCTACAGACCTCTCCCCTACACAAATTGAGAGGATAAAAATCAGGTTGCTTAGGAGCTTATCATTTGGGTATTATCGGAATTTTAAGAAAAAAATTAATTCTTGTACAAGAGTCTGAAATAAAAATGCAGGAAAGTTATACTTCATTTTCTTTCTACAAAAACCAAAATGTGGATTGCCATACACACAGTTAAATGTTTTTAAATCAAAGGATTTAAGCGTATAACTATCGTACAGCCAATAAAAATTCCTGGAAAATTACCAAATGATTTATCCCTAAAACCTAAATCAGGCCTAAGAACTGAAACGAGTCTCTCCTTCTCCCCGCCCAACGCTTTCCCATTAGCAAAAGTTTTCCTTTGTCTTCGGCCAACATCTGCTTGGCCTATAATTAAACCATTTTTAATGGCCATCCAGGATGACCTTCAAGCCAAATCTCCGCCCGACACAGTACATAAATACATATAATTTTGGGTTAATTACGCAAAATAATCATATTTTTCGGTCGCTGGATGGTGAATGGTGGTTGGCGGAGGAGTTGCGGAATGGCAACTTACCAGCAGGTCCACTTTGACCTGGTTTGGTTATCATAAAATGCCACAGACGCCACCGCCACATGTGTGTGTATATCTATGTGGAAAGTTTCGGCACATTAAATGAAATTTAATTCCTGCCGTCATAAGCAGCCAGGACAAGCCAGGACAGCAGCTGGACAGGCCAAAGTACCACGCACCAGGAGCAGGGGAGCGGTCGCAGGAGACCAGGGTAACCGCCAAAAACTGTAGCCAATGTTTCTGGTGCTGCTTTGGCAAAACCTTCTTGTGTCATGTTTGCCGAAGCACGGAGAAAAATCCGACATAAATATTAAATAATAAAACCAAAGACAAAATATTAATGAACAGTATATTTTCATTTAAGGGTTAATAAAAATATTTTACTTTGGGTAAAGATTTGCACTTTTAAAATGCTTCGACTCCGTAACAAACCAAGAATCCTTTGCCTGTAATACTACCGGAAAGTTGTCAATTTTTAGAACTTTTTGGAGAACGCAGTTTATTTTGGGAATTCGTACCGAGTTCAAATTTATCGCATTCATCGAGGTAAATTTTAGATGTAACATAGTGGTATTAAAACTGTAATCTAATCACTTGAATTGCTTGAAGAAAACAGTATTTTTTCGCCATGTACCCGCATCCTTCTGCGCCATGTCCATGGCCACATCCTTCCATTCGGACCACCACCCCTCCGCCGCCCCTGCTCTTTGTACGTGTCCTGGGCCTCTGTTTAAATGTTATTTAACGCTGGCCCAGAAGTGTCATGACTGCCTGCCCTCCATTGTTGTGCGAGAGAGTGTGGGCTGGTGCATGTGTGTTTGTGTGGGCGTGGCAAACTCATAAAATGCCGCACAGTTGTTGCAAAATTTGTGGCCATCCTTCGCTGCAAAATCCACCTCACCCCACTTCTATTCTCCCCACTTTTAAAGTGGATCACAAATCCGAAAAAAAAGAAAATATACGGAATTTCACGCTCATCTGGCTAAATGGTTTTATAGGTTTTGATATTTGCTCATTTGTTGATCCGTTTGTTCGCTGAATTTGTATTAATATTGCTTTGGTTGTTGCTGTTGTTTTTGCAATTTATGAGGCGGTCAGTTTCGCCTTTTCAGACCCAAATTCCACGCTTCGTTATCCTTGCCTTTTTTTTCGTTTGGTCCGAACCCAATCAAGTAAAGCTATTTTTGTGTCTGCGTTGCCAAAAATGCTGTTGTTAGATTTGATATGTTAATCATATTTTATGTTTTATATTTTGCGCTTCAACTATTTGATTGCCGACCTCGGCTTTATTAAGATATTTGTCTGCTGCCCAAAAGGGCGTGAAATTCAGGGCAGTCTGGTGGTTTCGTGGGTTGAAAGGTTGGAGGTTTTCGCAAGGAGTTCACCAATTATCGGTGAAAGGTGCATTAATATTTTGTTTTCAATAGAGGTGGCAAAGGGGTGTATTTTAAGGAAGAAAAAAATAATTAGTTAGTTATAAAATCTTTAAGTATATGAAATTGAAACTACTTTGTTTTTTAAGGTAAACTAGCCTATGTATTTTAAACGTTTCCCCAATGCCATAACCAATAGAAAACATCAACTAAGACAGCCAAACAACAATCCAATTACCTTATTCATATGGTGATCAACCACAAAAATTCGTGAAATCCCCTGGGTCATTTTTATGTCCTAATCCTTCGTTTTGATGTCACTTCCCGTTCGTTCATAGGGCGTCTTCAGTTGATATGACATTTAGGCCAGTTTATGGGCCGACCTCATTGCCGTTTTGTGAGCTCCTCGTCCCATGGGGCGTATGCGCCATATTTCAGCCCGCTGCTTGTTGCTCTCGGCCAGTCGACGGGTCTCTCCGTGGCCATAATCGTGCTCATCATCATCAACTTTCTTCATCTCCATCATCATATTCACAACTTAACGTCCACTTTTCCGTCAAACAGGCCGTAAAGTGGCATTTCCGTTGCCGTTTCGCCCCCGTCGTCCATTCGTCTGCTAGTTGCGCCTTTTTGTATGCGGCATAAAATTAAATTATTTGTTGCATAAGCCTCGCTCTCCCGCCTTCCCGCCCTTTTCCGCTTACCCGCTTTCCCGCCGATGCTCTGCAAAAGCCAACGAGGCATGCAGCAAAGTGCTAAGCCATGAGAAAGTGTGCACTTGAAGCAGCACAAGCCGCCATGATGCACTTTTCCTCTGGGCCTTGACCACGCCCACTTCACGGCAAGGCGGCAGTGGTGCCAAAATTTCGGGTGGAAAATATAATAAATAAAGGTAGGCATATACTAAGTAGGTGCCAAAAATAAATAAATATATTGTACGTGAATTTTAATTTGTAAGTGTAATATTAAATATTTTAGTTATTTATTTAAGGTCAAAATTCTTAAGGAACTGTAGAATATAGGATTTCATAGAAACTTTTGAATAAAATTATAAAGATATTAAGATAATTTACTTTGATAATATTTTCTTAGCCAAGAGATGACATCAATATATTCTCATTTCTGAAGCTAACTATTTCCTTGGTTTAATAGGTAGACATTTGAAAATATAGTAGTCAATTTAAAACAACCCCGTATTATTTTCTCTTTATAAAATTACCGGATCTAGCAATAAAATATGAAGCCGATGACAACACTATGGAACATCAGAAGCTGGGGAAGGTGGATGCTGGGCTCGCTGGGTCACATTATTATACTTTGAGCGGCACCGAAATCAGGCAAAACTTTCCCGCACTCCGTTGGAACTCCCTGCACTCCCCGAAATCCTGAAACCCCGCCTGTCATAACAGCAGGGCAGGATGGTCGGCGGAAAACTGAAAGCTGGAGGCGGCCAAAGGAGGGCAACAGTCAGGCCAGGCGCTGCTCTTTTCCACTCCTCAACGACACCCCGAAAACCTCCCTTTGGGATTCATTTTCGTTTCATTCATTTATTCGTCGCTAGCTGCTTTTCATTCATTTTGAACTTTCGACGATTTAATTCGGCTTTCGAGCTGCTTTTCCTTCTTTTCCGTCTCTGTTTCAGTTTTCCCCATTCTGTGACTGGCGAACGCCTTTGGCCAAGCGACAACAAAAAGGTTGAAGGGGAAAAGTACTATATTACGGAAAGAATGCAATTGAGATACACTTGCAGAAACCTGCATTAGCCGGCAGACTTGCCGCTGACTGTTAGAATTCCACAGCAAATGGTGTACAGGGGAAATACCTTAGCTGGAACCAACAGTTAATTATTAAATTGGTTTTGTCTGTTAGTATTTCATATTTAAGTCTCAAATAAACCCACCAAAAAAAAATTTCTGAGGTAATTGAAAAAAGTATAATATTTACAACACGTCAAAACAATCTCAATTCGGTTATTTTAATACTTTTTAAATATTAATGGAAACAATTATAAATAAACTATTGATAATAATATTATTATTATCAAGAAAACGAGTTCTGAATAAACCTTTGTTAACTTATTTAACTATTTTAACTCATCTACTCCAAATATAAATTATTTGCATGACAAACGCCGCTTTATATTCGATGTACCTCGACGGAAACAATAAATTCCAGTCCCTGAACCCTTGGCATAAATTTAACGTCTGCGTTTCGGTCTTTGTGTGAGCTTTCCTTTCTGTTTTCTGTTTTTTCCTCGCTGACCCCACCTGGTGGCCTGCCACGATTGCAATCTTCACTGCTCATTTGCATTTTTAATGAAACCATATAAAGGCGAAAAATTGGAGGTGGAGGAGCAGGTCAAAATTGGGGGACAGTGTGTGTGGAGAAGCTGCAAATTATGAGCCAAAGGCAAAGGCTTTCCCTTTTCCCGCCACTTTATTTCCCGCACCCAATCACACATGCATTACTAGCTTGGCAAATAAATCCGGCCAGATCCCTGGCATATCCCAATCCAAACTGTCAACAGTTTGTCGCTTATCGCGGTGTCGAAATTTTCTCTCTGTAACCAATAAATGTTTCAACATCATTTACATTTCGGTGGCAGTCTTATCCTCGGAGCATTGGAAATGGAATTTTTGCCCGGGGTGGTGGCTTCAATCAGTTCGATCCTGAGGATGCCTGACCTCAGGCATTCAGTTCGGTTTTCGACCAGTTGCGTCGATTGCGTTCCGGGCAAACAACACTCGCAGATTTATGTGACCGCAAAACTTTGCTTCACGGCATAAATTAATGTTTAATTGATGAATTTATTTGACGATGGCAAGATTCTCTGGCTTACATTGGACAGCATTCCATCAATGTGCTGACCAGTTGACCAAGG
>JBAMCJ010002274.1:0-24726 GCA_037075205.1 Drosophila prostipennis | reverse complement strand
GAAGGAAGCGTTTCCGACCCCATAAAGTATATATATTCTTGATCAGGATCACTAGCCGAGTCGATCTAGCCATGTCTGTCTGTCCGTCTGTCCGTCTGTCCGTCTGTCTGTCTGTCCGTATGAACGCTGAGATCTCGGAAACTATAAAAGCTAGAGGATTGGTATTTGGCATGAAGATTCTTGGAGCTCCTACGCAGCGCAAGTTTATTTCAAAAAGGTGCCACGCCCCCTCTAACGCCCACAATAGTTAATAAACGATTTTAAAAATTTAAATATTTCGGAAAAGTAAAAATGCAGTTTTGTTGTGTTTATCAATACCTATCGAAATGTAGAAGAAATTTTTTAAATCGGACCATTCATTAAAAAGTTATTGCTGATCAAAGTTCATATCTCCATCGCACTCCCTTTAGCCGAGTGACGGGTATTAGATAGTCGGGACACCAACCCGACTATAGCGTTCTCTCTTGTTGAATTTATGTTAGTGAACCTTGTATGTTCTTATTGTAACTTAACAATTTAATTGATTTTTATACCCTTGCAGAGGCTATTATGATTTCAGTCAAAAGTTTGCAACGCAGTGAAGGAGACGTTTCCGACCCCATAAAGTATATATATTCTTGATCAGCATCACTAGACGAGTCGATCTAGCCATGTCCGTCTGTCCGTCTGTTTCTACGCAAACTAGTCTCTCAGTTTTAAAGCTACCGGGCTAAAACTTTCCCAAAAGTCGTATATCTATTGCAGGTAGTATATAAGTCGGAACGAGCCGGATCGGACAACTATATCATATGGCTCCCATAGGAATAATCGGGGAAAAAAATTTTAAAAAAATTTATCTTGGGTGTTTTTGAACCTAGAACCTCCTACTTTTGGAAATGCCGTTTTTTATCTAATTCTGAATTTCGAATAAAATTTTTTTTAAATCGGACGACTATATCATATAGCTGCCATAGGAACGATCGAAAAATTAATGGGAATATAATAGGAAATAAATTATTGCTTCGTTGACTTTTATTGTATTCTCTTCTACTCTGGGATATGAGTCTTTTTAAATGTTTTCGAATTTCGATTTTATTTTTATCAATATCGAACTACTATATCATATAGCTGCCATAGGAACGATCGCAAAATTAATAGAAATTATCTGCAAGGGTATATAAGCTTCGGCTGGCCGAAGCTAGCTTCCTTTCTTGTTATTAAGCATTTTATTTGATGACTATTAATTGTAATATATTAATAAATTAATACAATAATGCAAAAATAATTTATTAACAGAATTAATAATATTTGTATCTTCTTGTTCCAGTGGATTGCTTAGACCCTAAACGTGCTGCACGCTGTATGTAATTGTTGGCCAACTTCCGATTTCCCCTCTTGCCCCCAGAGGCAGTTGAATTGCCAATTTATAGCCATAATTATTGTTGTTATTCCGCTGTTCAACTGGTTAAATTTTGAGCACACAAGTTTGAAAAGTCATTTTGGGCTTCGAACTCGTTACGACATTTCAGTATTTGTGTTTGGTGTTATTCGAGAGAGTTTCGCACACACGCCAACATCAGGCAGAACGCTTTTAAATGCCCACCCATTTCCGTGGTCAGCGGAATCCACAAGAGCAGTAGCAAAACAAAAATAGATACACAAACAGTGATGAGTTTTTGCACGCTTCAATTATTGTGAAAAGTTGTAACACAATAACGCCGAAATGATATTACGGCGGATCAGAGCGAAGATGCGTTTAATAGGCGATTAGGTCACGGTCCGTGATCAAAGCCGTTCAGTCCAGCATAGGGAAAAGGTGAGGTGGCTGGGCAGATCCACGGATTCCGGATTCCGCATCCGATCAGGCCTCGACCCACTGGAAACCGCCGTAGTTAAACGTTCATCCGAACAAATACGCTCGAGTCACCACCTCCAAATCAATCATCCGGTTTAATGTAGCTGAACTTTTTCCCTAACGCTAATGACACAGAATCGCCAGCACCAAAAAATTTTAATGACTAGACAGGTCATGATTAATACGCGTGTTCTAGGGATTCTTGAAATAACTCATATTTACTTATGCACGTACTTCGAACAGCGAATATAACCCATCTTCAAACAAACGAATATTATATTTCTGAATATTCAAAAAAATGCCTAATGGTACTTCTAATTTATTCAGAGTTCTTATTTTAGAACTGGAGTGTTTTATCGAGTGCTGGCCGCTTAATGAATTACACACCGGCAAAAACTCGCAAGAATTTCGACATTTCGTAAGATAAAGTAAAGTCAATCAGCAAACCAGTTCCGTAAATGATTTAACCATTTTTTGGCCAGCGATTAATTGCACGTAATGAAACGGAGTTTACAAAGTTGAACGACACTGCAGCTCGGCCTCAAATCAAAATGCAGTGGATTCTGGATTTCCTAGCACGGATGCGAAATAATGCCCGTTGAGGTAAAAAACCAGCTATCTAAGTTATTTCCGCAGTACAGGCATTTCCGACCTTTTACACATAATTCATAAAGTTACAAGTTACTTTTAGTAATTTATCTGAGAATGTCTTAATGATGGTTCCCATGCTAAACTATAATTCTAAGATGCCGAAATAAATAACAAAAAACATAACCTGGGGAGGAAGATGCCCTGCCTATCTGTTACTTTTTGACGTGGGAGTAAACACGAATTTAACTTGATTGAATGCATCTTACTAATTAGTAAGCTTGTAAGTTTCCAGTTGTATAACCCGCTCGTAATCTCCGAGCTGCCAAATATGAGATATGACTACTGATCATTGCTCAGCACAATCCTAGCCAATTAAGTGAGTCTGGGGACAGATCGTGCCTCTCCTTTGCCCGTTTTATCGCAGCCGGAGATCACGACCCTCGGAGTTCCGGCGATCGGCAAGAATCCGCCTCGAATGATGCGCTTCCAATTCCGATTCCGATACCGATGGACGTGCCAAAGATGTGGCTACGGCCAGGGTGTCTTGGCTAGCGCGGCGCACTCTCTCGGCTGTGAATACACAAGTGTTACCAACATTATGTAAGTGGCCGGGCGGGCGAAAGGGGGTTGGAACTGGGGCCCCCGTGTCAATAGGGCGGCCAGTTTGAAGCGCCGCTTTTGTCTGCGGACTGCGTTGCCCAATAAATGTGTCAAGTGCAGGCGGCGTGCCTCTGCCATTGACGTGGCACTGGCACCCTCGTACCCTGGCACCCTGACTCCCCACACGAACGTCACCGCCTCCCTGGGAAGGTAAATAAAAAACAAAACATACTGGCCTAATATGCACACGTGAAATCGCACATGTGTGCCGTGAATCTGTGAGTGGCTGTGTGAGTGACGTTTGGCAACTTTTACGTTTCAGCTTTTATTGTTTAGCCTTTAATATGTTTTTGATAGTTTTCGGTGTCCGTTGCCGTTGTTTTTATTAATATGCCAAGCCCTGATTGACAGCCACCCATTTAAAGTTTCGTTACCCAAAAAGTAGTGATTCCTGCCTCTTCGGCGTATTCGCAAAATGATGATGATAGCTATAAGCGAAGGTTCCCCAAGCTCAACGACTAAAACTAGTTCGCAAATGCTGTGCAATTGTCTAAGTACATAGTGAGACACATTAAGGCCTAATAAAAAAGGCATTTAAAAAATAGCACATCAGTTTTATTAATAGTGTAACTGTTTTAGTCACTGGCGGATCCAGGATTTAGTTCTGGGGGGAGATTTCAGAACCCGAGTGGGGGCATTTATTCCCAAAATTCCGGCAACTGGAAATTACTTTCAATAGTTTGACTACTTTTTAAAAGGTTCTTGTAAAAAGTGTTTCCTCAAATTAATCACTCCCGAAAACTGCTGTTCGACAGTTAATGTGCTGGTAAGAACGGGCGATCCAGCTGCATTAGAATGCATCAGTTGTTAAACTGACCAAAACATATTCGATAAGTTTGCGGATTCCTGACGACGACACGTGCAACTGGTTGCCTCATTTTCCCAGTAGCCACTCGCCGCTTTTGCTGCTGCTGGGTTTTTCGTAATGCCCAAACAAAGTGCTACGACAAATTGCCTTTCAAGTGTTAATTTGTGCCACAGACACAATTACCTAATACATTTTAATTTCGTTGAGCGAGAGATGCGATGGCGATGGCGACTAAGATTCAGGCGTTACTTACTTGCCCGAATTGCTGATGCGCGCTTTTAATTGCCCAACGAAAATTTCGAGCAGTCTGATCTGCGATTCCTCTTAACTGAGCCCCACTGTCCGCCTTTCAGTTTTTGCGCTCATTAAGAGGTCACGGACTGCAACTGAGATGTATTTGGTAAGTGGATCTTAAGTCCCAAAAAAAACTGTGGACTGATCAATACAAATGTTCAATAAATCAGTAGGATTCAAAGAAAAGCCTGAGCTCGTGAGATTTCGATTTTTAACTTATCAAAAAAGATTTTGATCTGTGGGTAATGTTAAATCGGGTGATTATATTATGATATATGACTGTTTCAGGGAACTGGGCTCAATTAACCACAGTGCAGTGGCAAAACGCCAATAAATTTCATTATCTCGTGGGCTTGAACTTGGCTGGCCTAAGTGGATTTGCTGCGGCACGGCGATGGATCTTGGCCAAGGCGACTGTCCCGGAGCAACAGATGCAGCCTGCGACGACAAACCTTTGAAATCCACTTATTAGCAGGAAGAGGGCAATTTGCAGCAGGAAGAAGAAGCCAGCGACAATGCAATTTGCCCAGTGCCGTGCCACTTAATTTTCTACCTTTAATGGGGCTGCGGGCGGAAGGAAAGCGGAAGAGCGGAAAAACGCTAGGCGCCGCAGCTAAGGCAAACAAATCGCAGGATGGGATGCCCGATGAAGGGAACGGGAGTGGGAATGGGAATGCAAGAGAGATGGGGCCACACTGGTGGGCGGGTGATTCAATGGCCGCGTGTACCCACTGGCAAGGCCGAATGGCGGCGACCGCCGTGGTTGCCAGATGTCGCAAGGCTGTCGCCAGCATTGCCATTGCAAATGGCGCCTTGCATGACAAACAAAATGGAAATGGTCAATGGAAAACAGAATTGTATTGACCACTGATATCGACAAACAATGGGCTCAAGTTCACTTATTTAATATGCATTTAGCGTTACGAGTGTCGGCGAAATTTTTAACTCGCAATTTGACCTCAAATACTGACTTATCAATAACGAAATTAACTCATTTTTAATGCAAATGAACAAAGAAATAAAGACCAGCAACTCAATTATTTTAACTGTATTATTTACCAGCAAATTCCTTATTACCAGCTGACTTGTGGCACGTTCCCGGGTTTCGTTAACCCCCAAAAGCCATCCAACAATTGCGTACCATTTCCTTAAGAACTCCAAGTACTTTAGAGTGCCGAAGTCGCGACGATCAATCATCAGCCTGACAAGCTCGCAAATTATTTTGATTTTATTATGTGCCAAATGAGTAATAAGCCGCTTACAGCAATCAGAGCCAGAAGAACGAGAACGTGAAAGGGAAGAAAGCCGAATAAAATACCGGACTATTACGTGAGCTACACGCTCCAAAATCTTCCCGAATTACACAGAACTTTTGCCTGAATTACGGCTGCCGTTGGCCTGGTTTTCATCGCCTCACGTGCGCTTCATGAGGAAGCGAGCAGAGTTACTCCGATACCAGGCCAAACACTCCCACTTAAACGATAAATTACTGGGGTTAATGTTAACAAACAACTGTCAAATATAATAACTTTGAGTTCGTTTGAAGAATGGAATTGCGGAAGAGATCAGGATAATATGATTACCAGAACGTGTTGAATTGCACTGAAGAAACAAGTGTTAAGATCGCAACCGATCAGGAAGACCGTTTTGACTTAAAACTCGGTAAGACAAGGGTAAACCACAATTTCTAATAATGTGTGTAATCACCATTGAATATCATTTTCCAATCCATTGAATATCGTAAAAAAATAAAGTCAATAATGGGTGGTTCCGCTTACCCAGAAGATAATAAAGTAATCTGCAACAGTTCCATGAAGAAATACAAAGACCTAAGCTTCTTACCACCATTCAGCTCTCGAAAATTAGAATAAACCTGCGAGATCGATACCGCTTTCTCCAAAAGATTTCGATGGGCGTCGAACCGAAAATCCGAACAGAGAGAAAGTGCTTACCCATCGTGGTTAGAATCCACTTGAAGCGCATGAAGGCCAAACTCCGGCGATCTTGTCCCCAGAAATACATAGCCTCATATCATCGAGCTTTTTTTTGCGTAACCCTCCAGTTTTCTTGGCAACAAAAGAGGGGAAAGGTCAGTTAATGCCGGAGGGTGGCGGGAGTATCTGTAAACCGCAAAAGTTACCTTCAGCGGTGCATGGAAAAGAAAACGAAAAGCCAAGAAAACGCAACCGCATGGCCAAGAAAACTGTGCTGACCATAATTGGAGTTGCACTAAGGTCTGCGTGCATTTAATTATGCAATTTGAGCAAATAGCTGCCCAGCTGTAAAAAACTTAAGCCCAAGCCCAACAAGAGAATCGACTATTCATATTCCGAAAGCGCTTGGTTTCTCGTTCAGTTCAATTTGTGGCCCGAAAACCTTAAAAAAAACTTTGAAAAATAAAGACATTCTGTATTAGTCAAATAGTAAAACCGGATAGTCATTTCCATCAAAGGTGTGACTTTATTTTGTATTCCTCCCTTTTTACGGGGGTCTACAAGACATTTTATGGTTGTTTTGACCAAATTCGAAGCCTCATGATTTATATCGACTTGGAGAAATACTCATATAAGACTGATCAGGCCACGAAGCATTTAAAGAAAGCAAAACAAGTGGGGTTACGCAATGCTGACCTAGAAAAATTCGCATTGGCAAAGTTTACGAATATTTGACTACACCTTAATCGAATAAAAATAATAAAAGATAATTATGTGTTTTGTTTACCCTCAAAATATAAGTAGAAAACGTGATCGGCCCGAGATGTACACAACTGATACGCCGAATCCCAAGATTTTGGCCGAGAGCAAACATTTTAATTAACTTGTAAACAATGCCAGCAGGGTTGAGTCAATCCTGAGATTTTTAGCATTTCTTATCTTTAGCAAATATTCTTGTTTGCTTTCAAAATACATCCATTGAACAAACTCAGTGCCATAGGCAGTACAATAGTTAAACTTTAGGGTTATTTCAAAACAATTGGTTACAGTATACAATAGGTTTCCTACTCCAAAGAACAATGAGGTGTGGGCTGTGGGAACCGGTAGTTATGCACCTTAAATGATTCCGGCTACGCGTCCCTGCACAAAACATCTAATGACAGGCTAACCACGGCCATAATAAAATAGGAAACACATTGAAGATTTCCCGGGTTCATCCCACAAAATTAAAATGATCATGCGATTGCAATTCAATTGCAGGGACACGCAGAAATCGATCATTAAAAGTGTCATTGCTAGAAATCGTTGATTAAAGCGCGTTCCCCACTAATTAGTCTCTCAGGCTCGTATCGTATGTGGAGCTTCCAAAAGACTTGGTTGACTGAACTCGATTAACACCGATCCCACTCAAAAGCGAACCCCGGCCAACTGAAACTCGTTTTCGAATATCCATCGATGCACCCAGAGATGTCAAGCAAAGGCAGCCGAAGATTTGCCGGGAGCTGGATTTAGTTTTATGTTTGTCATTGCCACTCCACAGACAAAAAATATTACTATCTTGGAACTGAGTAAGTAAAATCCCACAATAATTTGAATTTCATTATGTTTTTAGGTTGAATATTCATAAGCATTTTGGATTCAAGAAAAAATAGCAGAGTCTAAGGGGCGAAAATCGCCCATTAGAAGTTAGAAGCTGCCCTTTGATTTAAAATATGATTTTAAAATTTCTTTCTGTGTGCCCGATTCGGTGGGCCCAGTCCCAATGATAAGCTGAAGGCCCCTCGAAACGTGTTTTCAATAATCATCATGCGCAGCTTTCTTTTTACACATAACCACCTGAGATATGTGGCTGAATGCCGAGTGGATAGGATGGCTAGTGAAACCGCCTGTGCAATACCACTTGGGTTCGGGATTGGGTGTTCAGGAAAAGCAGGAATCGAAATATATCGAGGAGGTGGCCATACTTACTTTATGACTGTCTGCATGCTGGCCGCTTCGGTTCGGATTTTGTGGAGCTAACAATATATATTTTACTGGGCGACAAGTCAGCCTATTTTCTGAATTTTTTAGTTAACAAGAGGTTGCTGGGCTGTTAAAGAGAATTAATTGCGTTTAGTAAACACTTGACTCAGATTCAAGTCTCAAAACAAACAATCGTCAAAAGATTACAAGCGTCTAAACAGAACTGGGCATTCTTCCATTCGTGATTTTATGCTTTATTGACTTTGGTTTGTTCAACTATTTAGCAAGCAATTAATTTACACAGCGCTCCAGCTACAGCCGCACGGAAATTTGAAACAAACTGCCACAAACCGTTGCCTACTCCGCAGATCAGAGGTGGAATCGCGGTGAACTTAACTCGGCAACGAACGAAAAGCGACTGAGCGCTCCGTCGCTCCATCGCACTCCTATATAAAAACAAAGGGGAAAAGCGCGCTGCCACATTGCTGAAGCTCAGATACTCTGCAATTTCAATGTGTAGCATTTGTCTGTTGGTCTGATTTGGGAGTAAATGTGTAAGTTATTTATAGAATATTTCCCATATGGAAAAGTGAATGTAAATCATCAGTTTAAGCTTAGTTTCATTAAAAAAGCTCATATTTATAAGCTATTTATACAGGTTTATGTTTATGTGCTACATTTAAATACTTAATCCCAACAAACTGCAAGTATAATTGTAAGCAAATTGTATGAATCTCTTGTTTATAATTATTTGAAACACTTTTGGCTGCCTCTAAAAAGTAATACAAAACAAAGTATATATATTCTGGATTAGCATCACTAGCCAAGCTGTTTTGGCCATGTCTGATGTTGGGTATCTCGACTGTCAGATACCCGTTAAAATAAGCAGGTAAGCGACAAAAAATTCTTATATGAAGAGGTCAAGAGAAATTTTTGTTTAGTATCAGAAGTTTTCAGAAAGATTTGTTTGCCGATATAATAATAAATCGTTAGAGTCGTTTTTAATGGATGTTGTGATTGCGATGAGTTTGGCTGGGCTTGACGCGTATTTTAATATGCTTTTATGCTTCACCGTTGTTCTCAACTTTAATTTTCAAATTGTTTAGTTTCACGTTCACGCTAAATTCTACTGAACAAATCGACTTCTGAAAAGTCTTAGACTTTACATTCCATGACAATTATAATAAAATTATAATAATAAAGTATCGTAGCAGATATTTAATTTACGGCTACATAAAGCAGTCTTCTTGCGCACACTCTCGGTGCGATTCTTCACGAAAATATACAAATCTGTTGTGATAGTCCGATCACAAGAAGTGATATACCAATCGAAAGATATTGCTAAAACTAAAAAGATTGCAAACCTTTCAGATATTCAATTGCTTAGGAAGAAAGTGACGTGAAAGAAATTGAGCTGTTAGATCCAGTGGCCATTTCTTTTTTTATTCTTACTGACAATACGCTTCCAATAAAACCTAATATGCTTAAATCCAGGGACCGAAAAAAATATTTTTTTTTTGTAAAAAATAAAAATTACAATTTAATGATTACACTGTGTTACAAAACTAATGATTTTTAAATTTACCTCGATGGATGCGAAATATTTGAATTCGTTACGAATTCCCAAGTTCAACTGCGTTTTCAAAAAAGTTCCCCGACGCAAGGATTCTTAGCAGAAGGACCTCAAAGTTCGAAAAATGCTGAAATTGGCCAACTTTCCGGGCGTATCACAGGCAAACGGATTCATTTTTTGTTTAGCTGTTAAATTTTTTTAAAAGTGACACTCTTTATCTTTCAAGCCGCATACTCACAGGCAAACGGATTCATAGTTTGTTTTTGTGTTAAAATTTTTAAAAAGTGACTCTCTTTATTTTTCAATCCCCATACTCAGAATATTTTTAGGAATTTTTTTAAGGGAGAAAAAAATAAAAGAAAACATATCCATAAAACGTAAAAACATACAGCTGCGGTCAAAAGTAGTAGTGTTTACGCCCTTTGTTTTTAAAGTTTTGTTGCTATAATGTACATATCTTCTCCTGGTAATATTTGATTGCTAAATATTGTACTATTGGACCAATTAGATAAGAGAAATTATAACAACAAACTTTTAAAAAGTCAACGTCAAAAAAAACCATTTATGGTATAAAAAGAAATATTTAAGTATCCCAACCGACTTTTAGAACATTTTTACCTTATCAGGGGCTATACCAATCCTTTACATAGACTCGGTAAGTTGACCTTTGTAATCACTCGATTTTTTCTAGCTGCAAAAAAAAGTTAGTTAGGACGTTGCAGAGCCTTTAGAAAGGCCGTTGGTTGAATATCCTTCCAAAAGTCCTTCCTATCCTAAACTTCGATCTGTTCTGATAGGATCTAAGGGTTGACATCATCCTTTCGCTTCCCTGGCCAGGATTCCATGGGTAGGGCTATGTGCTTTGCATTTTGGCACAGTTAAAGTACTAAAAAACGCCGTAAAAGGATCCGAATGGTAAAACAACTTCTGGGCACATATTTCCTAATATTAGCATATGATTGACCCTGATCCTGCCATTAAAATATTATTTTTCGCAGAGATATGGGTATTTTACTTTTTTTAAGATCTTCAAAATAAGGCGAAGAGGTTTGAGGCTGCGCTTAGTTAAAACAAATCCCCATAAGCATGCTATGCTAAACATAAGTTACAAATGTTCAAAAGCGTAAAATAAACGACTTCGGTTTTATTGCAATTACATATTTTATTTATTGAATGCAACTCTTTCAATCACCTTTACGTACAACACATGCTCAGCACATCGTAAGTCATATGTGCTGCCATGTTTTAATACTATTTATGTGTTTTTACAGCGCATTGATATTTTATCCTTTCGTTTTCAAATGTTAAACTACAATATTTACTCCGGGTTCTCCTTTGAGAACTTTCCCTAAAAGCGCTTGTTTCTGTCTGAGTGTTTCGTCTGTTTTTCTACTTTAGAAAAATATATATGTATGCTGTTATATATTATGAAGTAGCATTTTTCAGATTATATGGACTGGGTACAAATTTGTATACAATTCTCGTTTGTTTTTCTTCACTTCTCACTAGTGTGACCAACAATGTTAATTTGATCTTAAGAGTACAGTAAATGTCATAAATGGAAGTAAAATTCATTAAGAGTTGTCATTGGGGTCGTGGTTTTCAAATAGTTTACTACAATAAAAGTGATAAAAATGTTGATCATTTTTGTTTAAAAAAAATGTATAAATTAGAAAAGGAGCAGAATCGTGAATATGTCTTTTTGACTGGGGGGTCCTAGCGCTTTCGGTCCGATTTATCTATGTATTTCTGCTATGTAAGGCATCCTCTTCTAGTACAGGGCAACCAAATAGGGAACAAAGCAAACCAAAATGTACATTTATGCATAAATAAATTTTTTGCGTGTATTTTGAATGTTTCCGGTTTGTTTTTTACGCTTTCTTGGTTTAGTAGTAGTAGTATGTAATACAGAGATATTCTTAGTACAACTAATACAAATTTTCAATTAAATTAAACTAAGTTTAAACTTAAACAATTAATAAAGGCGCGCCTCAAGCGAACGCTGTTCTTTATAATTTGCATTTGTATGTTGATTTAGCTGCCGTTGCACATTATCGATTTGCTTCTCTGGCCTTCTGCTAAACCACAAACTCAATACAGTTTGCCGGCACAACTCACCGTAATATCATAGAACATAAATCAGTAGACAGATTCGATACGATAGAGAATTAGTAACATTTGCCGGGCAACCAGACCCGTAAGGCGAAGGGAACTCAATGGGACTGCCTGTGACTTGTGTGAGTGAGTGTTTACGGGTCAACTAAAAATCTAGAAAAAGTATAATATGCGTCGGAACGTTAGGTGTACATCTTGAAATTCAACATTAATGTAGTTGGCAAAATGATACAATTGTGCATTCGCATTTTCTTAATCAGTTAAGAGCACGCAACCGAGCAGTTATTACACCATGGTACGAATGGAGATGATGATGAAGGCGCCGTTACAGATCTACAGGCATGCTGCGAGATGGGCTCCACATGCCGGATGAGAGATGTTGTGATGAGAATGTGTGCGATTTTACAGCAACATATAAATACATTCCGGGTAATCCACGGGTTGAGTTTAACTACTACCACCTTGTCCCTTTCCGTAGATGAGCTCCTCGCAGATCTTAAGCAGATCGGCGTTCTCGCGAGACTTCTGCTGAAGCTGCTCCGCCATCGACACCCGCGAGACCTCTTCCTTCTTGAGTAAAGCTTTCAGTTTTTTTGACTCGTCCGCATGCTCCCTCGCGTAGGTGTCCAGCTTTTTGTTGGCACTGGATCGGAAAAAATATTTGTTTTTAAGTGCTTTAAAAAACAAATGAATATCTCACATTTCCAGCTGTTGCATGGCATGGTTTTTCATCTTGTCGTAGCGCTGTTCCTGCAACCGCAGATTGTCCATCATCTGCTTCCGCTCCGCCAAAAGCGACTCCTCGTTGTTTTTGAGTTGCAAGGTCATCTCTTTGCTCTTTTCGTATTTCCTGCAATAACATATCGATAAGTCTGTTGTCCAATCAAGTAGTACTTTGTCCGTTCAAATGGGGCTTACACATGCAGATCGGAGAATGTCGTTTCCAGCGATGTTAAGTGATGGTAATTGGCGTCCCGGTCTGCTTGCACTTCCTGCAACTGACGCTCGTGAAGCTGCGCTTGCTGTTCCTTCTCACTGATCAGCTCCGCTATGGCCTTCTCATAAGCCTCGATGACACCGCTATCAAGAAAAATTAACAACATTAAATTAATATAAAATATAGACCTGTTGTATATGAAACAATCGATTAGGTAACGGGGCGGTACTTTTTCACAAATAATCCCTTATAAAAATAATACCTTTTAAATAATATATTTCTTATAAGCATGTAGTTTGAATAGATTTGTTTTTATAGAAGTGAAATAATTAATCGAAGAGCCCTTGGTCTTGGCAGCACTTAACACACAAAACAAATAATAATTCGAATGATATTTTAAGCGATTCAGGTCTGTTCTACAGAAAAAATGTTGTCTAAGACTTCAAAAAAAAAGGTACCCATCTGGTACTGGTAACAGGACCATCAAAACAAGACAATTAAGAAAAAAACAAGAAAGGAAGCTAAGTTCGGCCAGTCGAGGCTTATATACCATTGCAGATCATTCCTATTTGGAAAATATTAAATATCATATTATTTTGACATTAATTTTTCTATCCTTTCTATAGGGGCTAAAATATATGTGAAATATTAAAAAAGAGTCATATATCACAGTAGAAGAGAATACATTAAGAACCAACAGAGCTATAATTCTTTCCTATTAATTTCCCATTAATTTTGCGAACGTTCCTATGGCAGATATATGATATAGTCGTCCTTTATTTATATACTACCTGCAATAGAAAAAAGACTTTTGGGAATGTTTTAGCCCAATAGCTTTAAAACTGAGAGAATAGTTTGCTTAGAAACGGACGGACATGGCTAGATCTACTCCTCTAGTGCTGCTGATCAAGAGTATATTTACTTTATAGGGTCGGAAATGTGGCTTTCAAATTTATTATATGTGTGTGCCAATACATCAATCCATCTCACACTATTTGTCACGGACTCATCGACCCGTCCTAATCTATAAAAAGTGGTATTCATCATATACCAGGGAATCGCGACTCACTTTAGCTTTGCATTTGTTTTATCTTTTTCTGTGATACGTTTAATCAGCGCTTCTTCGCGTTGTTCTCCCTCCTTGAGCTTCTTCTCAATGTCTTCGGACCTCGTCCTAAAAATTAAAAGAACTTTAGTTGACACTTGGAAATGTTAAGATCAACTTACACTTCATTTTTGATTTTCTTTTCTAGCTCATCCATATTGTTGTAGTTATGGGTCTTATTATCCTCCGTATTAAGGCTGAATAAAAATAAATAGATTAAGTTGGTGGTACACAAATAAATCATTCACCTGTTACTCACTTGGAATTATCGAAGGTTTTGTTGCAATCGTTATCAATGACGTCCACACTCATTTTAACATGCTTCTGCGGAAATCAATCGAAATTGTTAGTCAGTTTAAGTATATTTACAGGCCTTATCACCCCAACTGACTTCGGGATTAGTAATATATTCGTAATGCCCATTGAAGGCTTATAGTGGGGTGGTCGAATATTTTAAAAAATATCGTATCGATCAGATTTCTTTTTTGGACAATATCACGTATGTGAAAACCATACCGATATTTGGATATATTATCAACAACCTTAGTTTATAGCTTACTTTTGTCCTATCCACAGGCGGCTTAAAGTTCAATTTCTTGGCGGTATCTTTGGCACTCGGTATTATTCCAAACGATTGGTTGCCACTTGTTTCGTGCTCCTCCAATGTGGGACTGAGGATCCTGTTTTGATTCTGGTTTGAACCCAGAATATTGAGCAGCGCTTGCTCTTGTTGATTTGGATGATTGACGGGCACGGGAGCTCCAAGGAGAGGATCAAACTTCAGCAGCAGCGAACTGCGATCGATGGGCGCATTATTGCTGCCTTTCGTGTACAAATATTCAAAATCTGATGAGTTCAGTATTACTGTGGATGGTGTTTTTTCGTGTATATGGGTGTGTTAGATGAGTGCATGCGCGTGCATTTTGTTGTTTTGTGCGGAAAGAAGAAAATATACAAAAACAATAGTTAGTCACTTGATTTAACTGGTCTATTTCGGATTCTATTCAGCTCAATTCAATTCTCTTCGGGAATGTAACATTATTAGGTAAGCTACATTCAGAATGAAATTTTTTCTGTGAGAAGGAGAATGGATAAAACGCCCCTTAAAAAAGAAATGCATAAAAGCTTTACATGGAAACTAAGATAACTAAGTGCTAGTAGATAGATACACAGAATTGGTTTGAGTATCTTGGTTTTAAAGAGCTCAGCAATTCTATTAAAACATCGATAACCAAACTTTTCATTGTATCACCCATACAAAGTTATAATCTCTTTCTGGCAATCTTATTGATAATTTCAACGATTGTTGATTTATATTATGTCTTTAATTGGCTTGTTTTACTATCATTAATACCAAGTATTTTCCTTTATATCTAATCAATTTTGGCTGACAATATTAACACTGTCAACTACACAGTTCTAATCAGACTTTACGTCGATTCCTTTTCAATAGCATTTTACACAGTTTAAATATCTAAACATTTTAATTCTCATTAAGATTTATGGTATAAAACTAAATTAGATTTTTTGTGATACGATATGTATTGATAAAGAATTAAGAATAGAAACATAAAATAAGCTGTGTTCTTCTTTGGATTACAGACAAGAAATTAGTTGCTGCAATTTAAGGAACTTATCTTTAAGAAACATTTTTTTCTGGTTGTCTTGTTGAAAAAGCTTAAGACAAAAGGAAGAACGACGACAAAAAAGAAAATAAGATAGGGCATGACTCAAAGCGAGTATCCCCTCCCAGTTCAACCCCATGAACCCCAAACCCAGATCCCGAGAGGCACGAAAATGAGGTGTGCCTGTTCTGCATAGAAGCCGCATTATTATTGTCACAGTACACATAAAACAATTTATATCAACATTTAAAACAATTCTAAAAAAAATTACATTTTCAATTATATCAATTTTGTATTATTTATTGTAGATTAAATAGGCGTTTGTGGTGGACTTAGTGAAACGATTTGATCTGAAGAGAGTTCTAGGACAAATAGGATAGTGTTATGACCAAGGTAAACACTATTTTTTCAGTGCACATGGAAATGGATTGGAGAGAATACATAAACAAATGCGAAACCCAGCGATGGTCGGCATTAAAAATAGTGAGAAACCCGGGCAGTCCCAGATATTAAATGCAGGTCACAACTAAAGGCTGGCATGTAAATGTAATGTGGCTTTAGTTTTATGCATTTTCAGTTTTCAAAACAGCGGACCAAAACAAAACAAAACAAAGGGAAACGACGGCTTGTGAGTCATTTTATGCAATCGACAAATGGTTTCCGAAAGTGGGTTGATTCAAGGAGAAGAGAAATTGAGAGAGCAGGAAGGAGCGAGGGAGCAGCTCTTCACACTGCGCTGCATTTTAATTGCGTGTCTTTGACAAGGTTTACATTTTCAAGATTTTCCACAGTTATTCACATAATAATGTTAGCCGTGACCACGCAGCGCCCGAAAAACACCCACACGTATTTGTACAAAAATACACTAACACGCAGACCGAATCACACAATGAAACTTCACGCTCTCACTCTCACATATTATTTTTTCTTAGCGATTCGGAGACTTGTCTTCTGGCTTTATTTATGCTTATTTGTTGTTTTTCCTCTGCACAGCTGCTGGTTACATTTTCATTTTCCAGCGCTACTGGTGAGGTAAACTCAAAAGAAGTCCTCTCTAGCCTTAGTTAACAAACAAATAATTCTGATTTTGCGTTTTTCAAATTACATTTGCCGATTTAGCAGCTGACTATCCCAAGATTTAACACCAGTAGGGTACCGATAGATATAGCGACGTCAGATGTTGAAAACTAACTGAAATGGAATTTCTTATTGCTTACACTTCTCTCCGCAAGTCCAATAAGAAAACCAGCGCACGCACGCGAGCGAGCGAGAGAGCGAACGGACGAGCCTGAATTCTGACTGGAGTGCGGGACAGTGACGCGTATTCAGCAGTCAGCAAGTGCGCAGAGAGAGCTAGTGCGAAAGAGAGAGCGCTGTGTACACGTTGTCTGTTTGGAGTTGTGCTACCTCCACCCCATCCCACCCACAGACCCCTCTCACTGTCTATCTCGCTCTGCTGCAGTTGAGTGCATGACGAGTTCTAAGTTGAATTCCTATGCGCTTGGGTGTTGGTGTGTGTGAGTGGGAGAGAGCATTCGATTGGTCACAGTGGGGCTTCGAAAATAAGAACATTTAGACTTGAAAAATTTGTATATTTATTTGTTTTTAATTTATAGAAGGCCACACCCTTATTGCTTTATTAAAAAACAAGATGCCTATAAATTAAGGAGGTCAATGGCCAAGGCTGAGGGTCTTTTTTGTCTAGCACAAATGCAAATGTTCTTTTGAAAAAAAATGATTAACAAAAAAATGCCCAATAAAATCCTGGATACGATAGTATTTTTTTTATTGCTGGCAATCTTTCACTTTAACTCAAATTATTATTATTAAATTAAATTATTTGGCATCGAAAACTATTTTGTTCAAAAAACCGAAAAGAATATGTTTAAAGGGTAAAGGAAATTGTAGATTCCCTGCTATTTTTTTTTAGTTTTTTTAATATTTGAGAATTACAAACATTACTTTATAAAAATTGCAAGAATTTCAAATTTTTTTCTTTTACAAATTTCCTGAAAAATGTTTTTTAAAAGCATTATAAACAAACCCGGCGGCAGATTTATTGTTTTTGTAATAATATTTAATTAGGCTGCAAGGATTTATAAAGTTGCTCTACTGTAGATTCTATAAATGATGAGAGCGCGGTTAGAAACTTGACGTTGGTGTGTGGTTGTTTGAGTATGGGAGATTAGTCAGAGATGCATTTTCCTAGTCAGCGATAACGATAAATTGGGCACCCATTTCGAATATTTAAACCGACCACACAAAGCATTTTACTTTAAATAATTTGAAAACCTGGTCGAAGTAACTTCTGTTGCATAAGAAAGCTGTTATAAAATTGCTCTGGTAATTAACCAAAATATGTATGCGCTCATCGGAGCACAAATACTCATGAAAAGCCTTTGAGCTGCAAAAAGAACAACAAAAACTGACAGCGTTTCTTCAATTATACAAAGTGACATCACAGCGAAGTGCTTCCTCTTATTACCCGCATTTATACTCGCGTACGATATTTTGCTGATAAGGGCTTTGAGAGAGACAAAATGAGCTAAAGAAATAAAAGAGAGTTTCAATGGATTGGCAGGAGAAAGTAGCAATGAGTGGGAGCGGCGATAGAGAGAGAGCGCTCAATGCGGTATTTTTCACCAGAGAGTAGCAAAAAATGCATTTACAGCAAAAACCAAAACAACAACAAAACCAGGAAACGGGAACAAAATGTGCAGACATAAAATATATAAAACAAAAAATCATTTCCTACACTCCATAGTCTGCCATTGAAATATAAAATTATGCTACTAATTGGCATTGCAGGCCCCCTAATGTTTTAGTGTGCTCTTTTGGCGTATTTGAGTATTTTCCCCCTTGATTTCCCTTTCCTGATTTGAAGTTCAGGTTCATTGCCTTGCACGAGTTTGTGGGTTTATTTTTACAGTTATATATCGCCGCGATATAGTCCATGCAGACGAAGAAAAACTCTATGTGCAAACAAACATACATATATGTATATGAATGTTTGTATGGTCTCGAGTTCATAGGGTCCATAATATTTCAAGTTCAAAAGTTTATGAGTGCTGGTGTTTCGGATATGGCTGATGAGCTAAGGTCACGAACATGCAAAGGAATCGTCGGCACAGTACAACTTGTATAAGAGGGAACTACGGTCAAACTTCTACATGACTTCTCGGTAGATTGTTTAATTTGTGTACATCAGTTTATGATAATTGAACTAGCAGGCCGATTTGTATACATTAAGGTGCAAATTTGTATTAAAATTTTTAAGGTTTACTATCACGGTACGCAATAAGGCATTTAAGGAATATATATATAAAGATTTATATATTTTTTAAACTTGTTTTAAGGACTGCCAATTGCCAAACTTAGTTTTGTTTTATGGGAACTTTAAAAACGTTTAGCAAGGCCTAAATTCCAAAATTGTTCTTTTCGAATTCGTTTTAAATACCTTAAGAAAAGCATAAGAAGTTTGACTGTAATTGCATGTACTTGGACATTCCTAAAAAATATTATAATGGGTATTGGCTTACAGTTCTGATTGCTGGCACCATCCTGGAATTCTGCATCAAAGCCCGGCTCCTCCTCGCCAATTGCACCTCCTCTCTGCCTGCTCATGACAGCAGCTGTTTTTCCTCCGACTTCTTCAGCAGCATTGGCCTTGATCTTGGCTTGGTTGTTAAAGCCACTGCTGGTGAACTGTGGAGTCTTGAACATGTCATCAGAAACAGGAGATATAGCACCAAAGTGTTCTACAAAAACATCGTCCTTTTCATCGCTGGCGCTTAGAGTGGCCTGCTCCTTGGCGGACAGGGCTTGCTCCTCTAGGACAACCGTTGCATTTCCAGGCGGTGAGACCGGAGAAATAGCTTCATGGATGGGAGCTCTCTTGAGATTTTGATGGGTGGGAATCGGAGGCGAATTTGAAACCGGTGCTTGTGATTCCTTACGATTTTGCTGAGGTGACTTAATCACAGTTACCTCATCCACCCTCATGGAGACATCCACATCCATGGCATCGTCAGCCATAATATCCCCGGTAGCCTCCATTGCTGGAGATGCATTTTGCTCCAAGCAGAAGGTGCGGCGCGGATTTTCTTTTTCCATGCTGAAAGTTCTCCGAGATTTCGCTTCCTCCTTTTCAGCCGTGGATTGAATCACCGAAAAAGTGCGTCGCTGGTGATCATCGACCGATCCAAGACTAACGGCAAATGTTTGAGAACCCTCAAAATCCGCTGTATCGGCCTCTAATTTGTTATCCATTATCCTACCGCTGTCGAAGGTCCCATTTAAGGGTGTGGGCGAAAGCTCGCTCATGGGTAAGGTTTCGTTGAGATTTTGCTGCTTCTCCGGACTCGGTTGTGTAAGCTGAATGACCACTGCTGACTTAGATATAACTCCAGCTCCAAAAACGCTTTGCTTCCGATCTAGAGAAGGTTCAACCACAGCCTCTTCCAAGTAGGGCATATCTTCCTGCTCTGGTGGAGCATGTGGCGATCGAGGAAAGTGGGACGGTTTCTCAGCTGGTCCTCTGATGGGGAAACTAGGTGAGGTGGGTTCCGAGTTGCAAGCCGTGGTGGTACTACCTCCCAGATCCAAAGATAAAGGCGTCGTGGATCGTTTTTGTGTTGGTGTGACTGCCACAACCGTAGATGGGCGATGAGGTGGCTCCTTCAGTGCTTCCTTTTCCAACGCTGGTGTCGATACATCTAAATCATCGGGCAAGGGCAACTCTCTCAAAGCCAGGAATTCCAGTTCCTCGGCGGTTTTTGGGCGATGCGTGGGTATGGGCGGAGAAAGAGGCAGCTCCTCCCTTTTGGCCTGAAGCATTGGTACGGGCGGCGACAGTGGAGCTGATTGATTGACCAATGGTGGCTCCAGTTCGATTCTTTTCAATTCTTCCTCTTGCTCTGCAATATTCTGATCTGATTGATGATTCGGGGAAAGGTGTTTTGAAGCAGTCGTTTCTTCTTCCTCGGAAGGTTTTAATGGAAGGGAGGTTGAGATAGGTGTGTGGGATTCCGTGGCATTATCCACTCTCATGGAGACATCCACTTCCATTGGCTCAAACTCTTCCCCAGTTATTCTCTCCTCGGTGGCCTCCACAGCTGGTGATGCATTTTGTTCAAAACAGATGGCTGCTTCTGTTATCTCGGTTATCGGTATTGTTTCTACCACAACTGGAGTTTCCTTGTCTTCACTACAGCAATCCAGTGAAGATCTGGCTTCTTCCGTAGAGAGTTCTGCGGTCTCTTGGAGATTCAAGGGCTGCTGTTGCGCCTGAGGTAGTTCTGCTTCGTCCACCTGCGCAATGTGGATCGGATGATCATCATCAACTTCCAGTTTCTGGGATACTTTTTCGGGACTTAGCCGTTGTGCTTCCGGACTTTCTTCCTTCTTCTCAACCTCTTCAGATTCTTCCCGTTGGGTTGGCTCATTAGCCGGCTCAGACTGTCCTGATTTACATAAGGGCGATTCTTCCGTTTGACTATTGAATTCCTGTTCTAAAACCAACTGTTGCTGCAGAGCCGAAGACTCTTCTATGCTGTCTTGCTTCTGCTGTCCAAGATACTGTAGAGGATCCATCTCTGTGGTCGGCTGAGATTTGCTAAGTATTTCCTGTTGCAAAAGCTGATGATCTTCGGGGCCCAAAACATCCTTTAACATTTCCATGGTTTCATTGATATCATCCACATCCATGGCTTCATAGCTGACGTTGTTGTGCTGGCTGACCGCCAGAGGATCTTCGAATTCGTGCTCCAATGTGGCATTCGAGGTCATGGACAACTGTTGCTCCAGCACATCGTTAAGGGCACTTGAATATGCCTCCAACTCAGACCGATCTCCTGTATACCGCTCGCTATGAAGCGATAAACACTCCACGAAAACATCCGAGTCCGAATGGTTTGATTTGAGTTGAGCTGCAGGTTGAAATTGAAGTAAAGTAAGTTTCAATGGAAAAATAATTGGTATTTATTTATTTAAAGAAAATTGCATATACAATTGCCGTCGACAAAACATTGCACGTAAGAAACTATATACAATCGGAAATGTGTTCCCGAAAACTCTTGAATTGAATTTTAATCAACTTTCATCTTTTGTGTCTGTGAAGCCACTACTTACCCTCCATTTCGGCACTTAAAGGAGCCAGTTCTGGTATTTGCGTCTCGTCGAATTCGGGAAGACCTCCGAATTTTGGAACAGCGTCCGCATCCAGCTTAGGGCAACCTGTTGCCTCCGTCTGGTGGCCCAGAGCAGCGGCCAAAGCCTTCTGTTGCTCCATGCTCGATGGCTTGGGACTGGGCTTCACCGCCAGCGGACTCAGCTGCCAAACGAGAGATGCAGAAAACGAAAGAAAATTAATTACAAATTCTGCATCGCGTGCGGCATGATTTGAAAGAAAAGTTATGAAAAATAAGGTGAGCTGGCTGAGGAAAAATAAACATAATCCAAACAATTGGCAGACGAAAAACGTAAACAAGCGATGATGGGGTTGCGATATTGAAGATGATCACGGACAGCAGCTGCTTGGGCATTTAATTAAGAATTCTTGACACATGGCTTGGGTGACGGTTGGGAAGGGTTGTGACTGGTGATATAAATAGGTCCGTTCTAAGCAAAGAAGGTTTTACAACTGTTTATACTTGCGGACTTATAATTTAACTATGTATTCATTTTATGCATTTAGTAACATTTCTGCAAACGTATCGGGTTTTTAATGAAATATGGAACTTGGCAAGTATAATCTCAACAGTTTATTTTCCAACTTGCAACAATTTTTAGGGGTGGACCTTTCTTCTATATTTCAAGTGCAATATCATAGGAATGTAGTGCCATGTTACCATCTATAAATCAGAATAAGATTAATATCCTATAGAGTGAAAGACGATAAAAATCTTAGCCCCCAGTGAAATAACGCCCAGTGAAATAACGCCCATTGGGGTAAGAAAAGGACCAAAAATTTAAGAAACCTAAAAATGTGCGGTACCCATTCTAGATACCTAGAGCACACATTTGAAACAGTCGTTGCATTCGGTCAGCCGACAAGCAAATGTCATTAATTTAAAAGGCAGCCAAGACGTGAGAAATCGGGGATATGGAAGGCGGGGAAACAGATCGGGAGGCATGAGGTGGGCAGATGAACGTGAAACTGGGTCGGCGTCAGCTTTTGTAAAATGTGAAAAGAACATACGGCGGGGATTTTATGTGACCGGCCCGAGTCCGTCATGTTTTCCGTCTATTCATGGTTTGGGTGCAATGTTCTACTTGCTGAATTTAATTAGAGCGCATTATTGTACGATGATTGCGGCAAGGTTAAAGTCAGCGAAGACGACGAAGGGGGCACGTGTGAGCCTGAACATGGGTGCGCCACTGAACAAATTGGGAATAGGGTAAATGGTAAAACAGCCAGCAGGAATTATATTAAAAGAAAGTAAAACCAAAGTCAAAAACAAACTAGCCCTTATGCAATAAGAAAATTTTTGGGTTTAGGAATGAAAATAATGAAAACTACAAAATTATTGGGTTTAGGGATGCAAATAATGTAAAACAAAAAATGTTACATATTATTTTTGAAATTTCTTTACAGTTTTTTAAAATTAATGCATTTTTTTAGTTCTCCTTCTAAATATCTATTGACAATACACTGTATAAGGTAATATTTTTCTGCGAATTGAAGAGATATACAAAATATTTTCATGGGCGTTCAGCCAAATAAAATGTTAAGTTGCCACGTCATTTAAAATATCATTTCTTGCAACACAATAGGCTAAGAAAATAATATTGAAATAATTTTTCTCAAAATAAATTGGATTTGGGTAAACTAAAAACTAAATAGGTACATAGATAAATCACTATAGACGGCAGTAGTCCATAGTGACGAAGCGCACCAGGAGAGTGTAAGAAGGCGACTACTATTATATAGCCGCAAAATTGAAAATCTGCTAGATAGTCCGATCGTAATGAGTAATACACCAACTGTTAGTTGTAAAACTACAAGCATCGTGCTACCAAGACTTGAAGAAAACAATTGGCTTGGGAGAGAGCGGTGAAAGTGAAAAAGTGACAATTTCGAAATTTGGAGTTGTTGGGGCCGGTGATAAATGCCCCCTCGCAATGTTTTAGTTGTATTCCTTTTGAAAATACCCATCGAATGAGGGGTCATTTGTCAAAACTACGCCCAAAATTAAAAGTGAGGCCAAAATAAGATTTTCTTCTTCTTCCCAAAAATGAAAATTTAATTCTGTTTGTCAGTTTGTCAGTTTGTCCAAAAATGATGTTTTTTAAGTTTTGAAAATTTGATATGACGTTCATCACATCGATAAAAAACTTTTGTTCACCACTTTTAAAAAACTCGCTAGTTTAGCGGGAAAACAGCTATAAATAGCTAAAATTCGGAGAAGCCGTAACTTCTATACTACTAAAGCTACAGAGTTGTGCTGCATCTCGTTTGAAAGGTATTTTTAAATGCTATAAATGCCCTTCATATGCAATTTAAATGTAATAGTTGGTAAAAAAGATATGAACAAAGAAATTTTTGTTAAACTTTTTTAAGCTTTTTTTTATTTTTCAAAACGGTTCTAACGATTTTCCCCACAACTTAAATTGTATAGCCCTTGAGATTATGTACATGCACTTTTAGTTTCAAATTGAACCGAAATGATAACTGAAATGAGTATACAAATTACAAATTATAAATGTAAAACTCAATAACTTACTAGATGGAGAAAAACATCTTGGTCGTCAAAAATAATAGGAAAAAATGATGATCGCCTCCCAACAAAAACTGTTTACAGTTCCATTTTTCACAACGGTTTTAATAAAAGTTAAGTCTAGAACAGATCCAACTCGGGAATCAATATCGCTTTGAAGGTCTTGCTACCATCATTCGCTATCATGTACTCATTCTTAACATCCTTTCTCGTAAAAAGGATCCCTTACTATTGTTAACACTATCCCCAAAGGCAGTATTTCTTGCATTGAAATCACCAGCAATGATTGTATTGTCAAAAAGAATCAAGTTTTTCGATTAGATTGTTAATTTCGATTTCAAAATTATCTAAAGATAATTGTTAGTTCTAAATAAACCAGCTAACAACTTGAATGTTAGTGCTTCTTTGGTTATATTCCCTATTATAATATCACAGTCCGTTTCATATTTGAATTTTTTAATCGAATGTCATTTTTGTGACACTGCTATACCACCATCCATCCTCTCTATGTTTTTCAATAAGATTGCATTAGCTACTTTAACGATAGGTCATGTGAAAACACTTCAGCCAA
>JBAMCJ010002266.1:0-11236 GCA_037075205.1 Drosophila prostipennis | reverse complement strand
AGTATTTAAAGTTATTTTGGGCTTCAAAATTAAAGCGGTAATTCTTTTAGTTTCTCTTTAATAAAACGTCAGAAAAACATTGTTGTATGAGATAAACATCGATGTTTGAAAAATATCAAAAGTATGTAACAGCTAGAAGGAAGCATTTCCGACCCTATAAATATATCTTGATCAGGGTCACTAGCCGAGTCGATATAGCCATGTCCGTCTGTCCGTCCGTATGAACGCTGAGATCTGGGAAACTATAAAAGCTAGAAGATTGGAATTTTGCATGCAGATTCTAGGAGTTCCTACGCAGCGCAAGTTTATTTCAAAAGGGTGCCACGCCCCCCCATTTTAAAATTTTAATATTTCTATATAATACCTATCGAAATGTAGAAGAAATTTTTTTAATCGGACCATTCGATAAAAAGTTATGCCTGACCAAAGTTTATATCTAAAAAAATTCGTTGATCAATTTACTTACATACCGCCGACTCGATGCGGTTTTGCCTTAGTTTTCGGTAATTTAAAAAAGCACGTCGCCGTAAAATCGATAAGTCCAGGTAATTTTCAGGTTATTCATACTCATATCGTTTTTACCTGAAATATTCATAAAAATTACATTAAATAATATCATTTTGCCGAATTCTCTCTCTCGGAGATTCTCCAACTTCGAAAAAGAGCGCAAGAATCAATATGGCGAGCAAAATGAAATGAGTGGAAGCGAGAAAGACTGATTCGAAATTCGAACTGACGTACTTCAAGCATGTTTTCTCGCTTGCACTACTATAGTAGGAAAGTAATGCGTACGCTGCCGTACAGCAATGAAGAGCAATTGCAACTGTCCATATGCATTTGTAAATGTATGCGAAACTATGTGTGTATGTGAGAAGCGTTTAGGCTATGTAAAATTTACGGTTCGATAATATCAAGTTAAAAATGATATTAAAAAAGGTCAAATTGACCTACGATTCATATCGATTTTTATACCCGTTACTTGTAGAGTAAAAGGGTATATTGTATTCGTGCAAAAGTATGTAACAGCTAGAAGGAAGCATTTCCGACCCTATAAAGTATATATATTCTTGATCAGGGTCACTAGCCGAGTCGATATAGCCATGTTCGTCTGTCCGTCTGTCCGTCTGTCTGTCTGTCTGTCCGTATGAACGCTGAGATCTCGGAAACTATAAAAGCTAGAGGATTGGTATTTGGCATGAAGATTCTTGGAATTCCTACGCAGCGCAAGTTTGTTTCCAGAAGGTGCCACGCCCCCTCTAACGCCCACAATACTTAATATACGATTTTAAAAATTTAAATATTTCGGAAAAGTAAAAATGCAGTTTTGTTGTGCTTATCAATACCTATCGAAATGTAGAAGAAATTTTTTAAATCGGACCATTGGTTTAAAACTTATGCCTTTTCAAAGTTTTTATCTCCATATTCCTTGCACTCCCTCTAGCTGAGTTACGTTTATTAGATAGTCGGGACACCAACCCGACTACAGCGTTTGCACTCCCTTTAGCTGAGTGACGGGTATTAGATAGTCGGGACACCAACCCGACTATAGCGTTCTCTCTTGTTTTTTGGGTGTAGTCGATCCAGGTCCTATCAAAATCTATATAGTTAAAATGGGGAAACTATTAAACAGGAAATTACAGCGCAGATACAAAATGCTCGGCAGAGCGCCTATGGGATTTAAGGGAGGACTTTAGTATGCCCACAGGTATGCAGCATTTCTTGTACTTCCTTCAGATGAGAACTGAAATATGACTTATCTGAACTATGCAAGTATAAATGTATCATACTTTTGTGATGACTTCAGAAAAGGTCAAATTAACATTAAACAAATAGAAAAACAATATTTTTAAAACAATTTTTTTTATAATTTGATTATAAAACAAGAAAGAAAGCTAGCTTCGGCCAGCCGAAGCTTATATACCCTTGCAGATAATCACTAATTTTCCGATCGTTCCTATGGCAGCTATATGATATAGTAGTTCGATATTAACAAAATTTAAATCGAAACTCGAAAACATTTAAAAAGAGTCAAATTCCACAGTAGAAAAGAATACAATAAAAGTCAAGGAAGCATTAATTTATTTCCTATTATATACCCATTAATTTTTCGATAGTTCCTATGGCAGCTATATGATATAGTCGTCCGATTTTGAAAAAATTTATTCGAAATTCAGAATTAGCTAAAAAATGGCATTTCCAAAAGTAGGAGGTTATAGGTTCAAAAACACCCAAGATATAATTTGTTTATATTTTTTTCCCGATTATTCCTATGGGAGCTATATGATATAGTTGTCCAATCCGGCTCGTTCTGACTTATATACTACCTGCAATAGAAAGAAGACTTTTGGGAAAGTTTCATCCCGATAGCTTAAAAACTGAGAGACTAGTTTGCGTAGAATCGGACGGACAGACGGACGGACAGACGGACATGGCTAGATCGACTCGTCTAGTGATGCTGATCAAGAATATATATACTTTATAGGGTCGCAAACGTCTCCTTCGCTGCGTTGCAAACTTCTGACTGAAATCATAATACCCTCTGCAAGGGTATATATATTAAGTGAAAACAAGAAAATAAAGGGGTCTGTCCAGCCTATGCACGACAGAAGTGAAACTTCTCTCGTTTATCATTTCATTATTATTAATATATTAGAGGTTAAATAATTCAAGGACGAACCATGGATTTGGTTTGTCTGATATTTATTTACAAGTTTACAATATTACATAAATAACAATATTACAACTAACAAGAGAGAACGATATAGTCGGATAAGCACAACAAAACTGCATTTTTATTTTAAAATCGTATATAAACGATTGTGGGCGTTAGAGGGGGCGTGGCACCTTCTTGAAACAAACTTGCGCTGCGTAGGAACTCCATGAATTTTCATGCCAAATACCAATCTTCTAGCTTTTATAGTTTCCGAGATCTCAGCGTTCATACAGACAGACAGACAGACGGACATGACTATATCGACTCGGCTAGTGACCCTGATCAAGAATATATACTTTATGGGGTCGGAAATGCTTCCTTCTAGCTGTTACATACTTTTTCACGAATACAATATACCCTTTTACTCTACGAGTAACGGGTATAAAAATTACAAAGAAATTACAATGACAAGTTACCTATTATGTGATATTAATTGTCAATCTCATGAATATTATTTCCAAATGTCGTGACTATTGGGTTATGGTAACTAAAGTGCGAGATATATACATGAGCACTCAAATCTTTAATGATTTTAATTTTATCAATATCGAACTACTATGTTTATCATATAGCTGAGAAATAATAGGAAATTTAACATTTTTGAGATTTGTAAATTAATAGGAATTATCTGCAAGGCTGGCCGAAGCTAGCTTCCTTTCTTGTTATACCCGTTACTTGTAGAGTAAAAGGGTATATTGCATTCGTGCAAAATTATGTAACAGCTAGAAGGAAGCATTTCCGACCCTATAAAGTATATATATTCTTGATCAGGGTCACAGCCGAGTCGATATAGCCATGTCCGTCTGTCCGTCTGTCTGTCTGTCTGTATGAACGCTGAGATCTCGGAAACTATAAAAGCTAGAGGATTGGTATTTGGCATGAAGATTCTTGGAGTTCCTACGCAGCGCAAGTTTGTTTCCAGAAAGTGCCACGCCCCCTCTAACGCCCACAATAGCTAATATACGATTTTTAAAATTTAAATATTTCGGAAAAGTAAAAATGCAGTTTTGTTGTGCTTATCAATACCTATCGAAATGTAGAAGAAATTTTTTAAATCGGACCTTTCGTTAAAAAGTTATGGCTCATCAAAGTTTATATCTTTATCTTCCCCGCACTCCCTTTAGCCGAGTGACGGGTATTAGATAGTCGGGACACCAACCCGACTATAGCGTTCTCTCTTGTTTTAAATCGATTGTTTGATAATCGTTGATGTGGGAGCCTCCGAAAGTTTCAGTTTTTTACGGTTCATAAATCTTAAACGACATAATATATTTTAGTGATGTTAATTCTTTTTAGTTTGTTTTATCTCATATTTTATCGTGTATGAAAATGGATTGAGGTTGTCTTCTAGTTATTTTTTTAAAAATAATAAACCGAAAAGTACGTCAAATTTTCCGACTTTGGTTTGGATTATAGATAATTATCTATATCATATAAAATTCCAAGAAATTTTACTTTTAGTTCGTTGGAAAGTTCAATCTTTTAGGAAAAAAAAACGCAAAAAACTGCATCTTTCTAACTGTCCTAGTCAGTGCTGCCAACAAAAAAAGGACAGATGTTAAATAAAACGCAAACACAACCAAATACAATACTTTTTAAGTTATAGAACACCTGATATAGGGACAGATTTCCGGAAAATAAGAGTTTGATGGAGCTTTTCTGGCTATATATATAAAAATAATAATGTATCTGTCCAGAAAAAGGCTAGAAATGGCAGCCCTGTTCCTAGGAATGAAATTACAGATTTTTGGCCAAAAAATGAACTTTCTGGCCCACTGTGGATTGGTCCGATTTGAAAAATTTCTTCGACATTTCCATAGGTATTGAAAAACACAATAAAACTGCATTTTTAATTTTTAATCTTCTTTAAAGGTGTGGGCGCCAGACCCCTTTCAAAAAATTGTTTAAGGCGATTGTGGGCGTTAGAGGGGGCGTGTCCCTCGGCTGAAACAAACTTGCGCTGCGTAGGAACTCCAAGAATCTGCATGCAAAATACCAAACCTCTTGACAGACGGACATGGCTATATCTACTTGGCTAGTGACCCTGATCAAGAATAAATATATTTTATAGGGTCGGAAATGCTTCCTACTAGCTGTTACATACTTTTGCACGAATACAATATAGGGTAGTGTAGGGTAAGGTGACGAATGATTCGTTTTTTGAATGTAACTTTTCTAAAAATCAATACTTCTCATATATTTGAATTTTAAGTTTAATAGAATTTGATTAAATTTGGATTTTTTAGTTTAATCGAATGAATGAATTAATGGCATGAATTTGATGCATGCAGTTAACATTGATTTTTCTAAAATGTTCGACTTTTTGTTCTCAAAAAAAAGCACAAAAAAATTCTGGCAAATTCAAAAAAATGTATAAAATGTATTCATTCATTCATTCAATTCGTAATGAATTAGAAAATAATTCAATTCCTTTCACATAGAATTAAATTAAATAAATCAGAAATTTCATCGCATACAACGATACAACAAAAATTGAATGATTCACGCAGAGTTCTAGTGTAAAAGCAGAAAGTTGCTTACATCTACTGAGCATATTTCTGTAAAATTTGGATTCGAAATTCCAACGCAGCCAAATTGCACAGCGTTTGGCGTAAACCCTTCTTTTTTGGAAACTTTCCAAGTATCTCGTAATCCATATCAAGGCGTATGTGGTATTCAAAATCTAGGTAAGACATTGGCTAAAAAGTAATGGATAACTGATGGAATTGTAAAAAACTGTTATAGATTTAAAAGAATATTACGTTAAGTGGTAAAATGAATAGGTCAACCACAAGGTCTCTCTAGCTTTTAGTATTTAGTAGTATTTAGTATATAACATACGATGTGTTAGTATTATGTGATGATGTGTCGGTAGATTACGATAGCTGATACAACTAAGTATCGATAAGGATATCGAGGGAGATTCACTCTCTAACGAACTTGGCTGAAAAAAGCACGCGTGTGAAAAATATAAAAGAAATAAAGAAAAGACTATCTGCCACAATAGTATAGTATAGATACCAGGGTTGTGAACCACTCCGGAGGTGAACCACTCCGAACCGGAGTGGTTCACAATTTTTAGAAAACAAACCGAACCGTAAACCGGAGCGCAAAATTTTTTATAATTGAACCGTAACCGAACCGGAACTATTATTTTTGAATTTTTTGATCGTATTAACATTGAGTTTATTTACTAAGGGAAATAAATGCATTTGCAATGTATACATACATCTTGATCGTTCTCAATGTTGCTCGACATGACCAACGTTCGTACTCTATGTTGCTCAACATGACCAACGACCAACGAATCAAGCAGTAGTCAAGTTGGTAGCTGTACCAGGCGCCCAGTTGCACCCACTGTAGATAACACCAGTTTACAAAATAAAATCGACCTCTTCCTCATCGAAGATAACCTTAATTTTCCGGTTAAGTACATCTCCCTGATTAAGAAATGGGCACTTCAAATTTTTTGTATGGTGTAAATTTTTTTTTAAGTGTATAAAACGTTTTTTGCCGCTTTTTATTTTCTATCTTGAGTTTTGATAACCTGATTTGCGTCATATTACACTCAATTTACAGGTAATAGAATGTTCTTTAACTTTCCTATACACAGCATTGAGTTCCAGTCATTAGTTTAGGAGGTACACTTCGTCAAAGCTGAAAAAGTTGGAAAAGGTGTGAAAAAATGCAAAAAAGCTGGCATAAATGGCATCTTTAAAAATACACGCATAAAAACCGAAATTATTTTTATAACTTTTATAGTTAGATACATCTTTAAGCAAACTAACAAGACCATCAACTCAATAAACAACCAAAGGTTCGATTTTATATAGATTATTTCAGTTGGAAAGAAGGTGTATTACAGCCCTGTTAGAGCCCTGTTAACCTCAGTTAACAGCTGTAAACGGCCAAAAAACCACCGTTCTTCCGAGCTTAGAAAAATTCATATCAAAATAATTTACTGGCGGATTGTAACGATCATTAGCTTGTTTTCTTTGTCGAAGTACTATCTAACTATAAAAGTTATAAAAATAATTTCGGTTTTTATGCGTGTATTTTTAAAGATGCCATTTATGCCAGCTTTTTTGCATTTTTTCACACTTTTTCCAACTTTTTCAGCTTTGACGAAGTGTACCTCCTAAACTAATGACTGAAACTCAATGCTGTGTACAGGAAAGTTAAAGAACATTCTATTACCTGTAAATTGAGTATAATATGACCCAAATCAGGTTATCAAAACTCAAGATAGAAAATAAAAAGTGGCAAAAAACGTTTTATACACTTTAAAAAAAATTGACACCATACAAAAAATTTTAAGGGCCCATTTCTTAATCAGGGAGATGTACTTAACCGGAAAATTAAGGTTATCTTCGATGAGGAAGAGGTCGATTTTATTTTGTAAACTGGTGTAATAAGTGCTGATCAGCATATTCTACATAGTCAATATCAACGGTTGACTCTATGTCTCGCTGACCTGCCAAACAGTCAGCACATTCTGCAGTGTCAGCCGACCCAACTACGCTAATTGTTACAGTAATCAAAACATACTGACCTACTCCACAATACAACCCATTCCAATAGTCTTTACATTTAACTTCCAGTGTTATCTAAGTAGTATATAAGATTGTACCAACTTCAGAATAAATGAGTTATCATCTCATCTTATAACTCCGTGGTTCTACTTTCTGATCTCCGGGAAGAAACCTCGTAACATATATTGGTCCACAAGCCACGTTTAGGATCAAACATTGGTGACCCCGACGTGATCCTTTACCAACTACATATTCCCTTCTGAGCAAGGCCTGTACATACAGGGGCTCTAATTCGTCTCCGAGCAAGGCCTGTAAATTCAGGGGCTCGAATTCTCTTCAAGCAAGACCGGGAGATACAACTCCAGGCAAGGCCTACAAAAAGAGGCACACTGAACAAACTCAAATTAATATTAGTTAAGAGAAACTGGTATTCCATTAAGATGCAGAATTCATTCATGATGGAAACAAGTCTAGTCAGAACAGATCGAATCGGAGAGTTACTAGATGATCAACATGAACTGCAAAGACAGATACAGCAGCTCATTAAAAATTACGGAAAGGACTCTTCCGAACGAGAGCTTCGCGAAGGATACTATCCCAAGCGACTAGACCAATTGAAGGAGCTTTGGCAACAGTTCAGCGATCTGGACATCGAAGTCAGAGAATCGGCATTACCCACAGAACCAGAATATCTAACACGATATGACACAGTAAAAGAGAAAATTACCAAAAGATATTTGGTGATAATGTTCCGTCAGGCAGCGTCCCACAAAAGATGCCTAGACGTGTACGAGATGACTTTAAATCATTGAAACCATTACCGAAGGACTTAGACTCGTCAATAAACAACGCAATTCGACTATTACAATTACGATGTAACAAAATGGAATCATCCCTAAACCTAGCATCCCAAGCAACTATCATCATACCCGCACTACAGCGCCACCTCGATGCGCAATGGGCATTGATGAGACAGGCTCCATGTGATACAAGTAATACCAGGCGCTACAGACATCTCCACTACAGAATTGTGTAAATTCCAATCACTGTATGAAGAATACGAGATGACGCACCCCAAACCCCCCCACTACCCAACCCATTCCCATATGAAACACTTGAACATAAAACAAATACCAAAACGGAAAAATATTAATCTTCATCGCTATCTCACAAATAGTAGATTACGCTCCCATCAACGGGTCAGCCTTGCAACTCCGGGCTCTTTATGACACAGTCCAAAAATCGCTAAGTAGACTTAAAAGTCTAGAAATCGACACACAGAAATGGGATCCAATTTTGAAATTCCTAAAACGAAGAAAGTTCGATCACAAGACACTAGCAGCATCAGAGAACGCCGCCGACGCACCCACTAAAGTGCCCACTCTACCAAGTGTTATAAGTGTCTTGGAACGAAGATCGTGCATGCTGGAAATATTGGATGAACAACAAAGTGGAAGACAGCCAATATTCGCAACCAACTCAACCAATTCTTACTGCAAAATTTGCAATCAGGAATCACACGATCCTATCGGCTGCAATCTATTTAAAAGAATGAACCCAGGCGAACGTTTTAATGCTATTCACCAAATCAAAGGATGTTCAAATTGTCTATCGGGACATCACAAAATATCCGGGTGCCAATCAACCCGAAATTGCCAATACTGCGAACCACGGCATCATTCAATGCTACATTAGGATCCGACAAGGAATCCAGTATGCGGTACAGTAACAATCACAGGCTTCGGAGACTTGTTCTACTGGCGACCGCCAAGGTAAGACTACAGGGGCAACCCGGGTCCCTACAAACATGTCGCGCCGTATTAGATGATGGATCACAAGTGAATCTGATCTTCAGGAGGATGGCAGAACTGCTATCACTTAAAGAATCGACGTCAACGATGGAAATATCAGGAATCGGAGGGAGAACAGCAAAGGCAACTAGGGCAAGGTTAAAACTCTCGTCGTACACTTCGGACTTCGAAACTCTCGTAGAAGAGGACGTTGTTCCAAACGTCATGCCAAATCAGCCGTCAGTAGATGAATCTTAAGAATGATCCTGACTTCCGGCAACCTGGACCCATTGACCTAATATTGGGGGCTGAACTGTATCCTTGCTTGATCACTGGAGGCACAAGCCTTGGTTATGTAATCACAGGTCTTCTCGAGACAGGAACCTTTTGTGATGCAGAAATAAAACCGGGCTTAGAAGGAGGCATAGACGATGATGCAGGACCTAATCCGGCTTTTGAGGAACCAAAAGAGGAAAATCCGATTGATAACCTCCAACTTGAAGAGCTTGTTACAAATAATCAATCTTTTGAAATAAAAAAGGATAGCGAACGGATAAATAAAAACGTTCTTGATGAAGAAAGGATTCATTTATCGAATTTAACGGACTATGACATAATAGTGCCGGAAGGTACTTGTAACCAATTAGGAAGTATCGAAACTGATTCATCCGACCAAGAACCAACGCCTATACCGAATAAGTCCGTGCAGTTAGCGGAAAACCATACAGCAAGATAATTACTTAGAAAATTCAGCTCAACTTCTCAACAACTTCGAAACTACAAGAATTCTGAACTGGTAATGAAATTTCTAAACTTAACCAAGAAACACTTAAGGTTTTTTGCAGAAATTCCACATTCTATAGACAATCCATGTGATCACTTTCTACGAGGGCACAACTTCAATCCCCACAGCAGTGCTATAATATTTGTAGCAAAGACGATTGTCCAGCAGCAACAAGAAGACATGGAGGACGATAATCAGAAGCTTGAACCTCGGCAGCAGAAGGAAGGATCCGACGTATTAATTTATTTGGTAGCTGCGTACTATACAACTCGGTCAAGAGGTGACCGACATCAGGGGTTGCGCTGTTGTTGCTTGATGCACAGTTGCTAAACTAAAAACGCTGTCTTTACAATTACAAAAATTTTATTTTACCACTTCGTAAAGAATTGATGAAGCAATATGAGGATAATTTTTTTATTCGGAAACCGCGTGTATTCCGGCGTACTGAATTTTTCTAATTTTAAATTCTCTTAAAAAATACTTAATTTTAAATTTAAAAATTTTTTAAAATATTTTTCTGATAGATATTAAGATATGCCACAAAGTTGCATACCAAATATTAAAATAACTCAAACGAGTCTCAAGTGCTGCATAACAGAAAAATCAAAGCATAATTAGGAAAATAATTTTAAAAAATTAACCGTAAGAGATAAAAACAAAAAAAAAAAACCGGTCCTTATATTTCAATCCTCTATCGAAAAAAAAAGTTTCGCTTGGTTCTGAGATTTGACCCAAATTGGCCTGTCACATTTCACGTGGAATGACCCAGTAGCCATTGACTTCCTTCGGCTACCGAATGTTAACGACAGAAAAAACAAAGTAGGACGAAGGCCATCGAAAAAAATATTAGTGGTATTTTCGTGATCTAGGGGTCCAACACTAACAGAATTTGCCATCAATTGCTGGGGAGCATTTTGGCTGTAAACTAGTGTAATTAAAGGAAAAATTTGAAATATCTTAACCAAGTATTATACAAATTTTGTTGAATTGTTATACCCGTTACTCGTAGAGTAAAAAGTATGTAACAGCTAGAAGGAAGCGTTTTCGACCCCATAAAGTATGTATATTCTTGATCAGGATCACTAGCCGAGTCGATATAGAAATGTCCGTCTGTCCGTCTTTCTGTCTGTCCGTCCGTATGAACGCTGAGATCTTGGAGCTCACAAAAGCTAGAAGATTGGCATTTTGCATGCAGATTCTTGGAGTTCCTACGCAGCGCAAGTTTGTTTCAAAAGGGTGCCACGACCCCTCTAACGCCCACAATCGCTTAAATATTTATATATATTTATCGAAATGTAGAAGAAATTTTTTAAATCGGATCATTCGTTAAAAAGTTACGACCGATCAAAGTTTTTATCTTCATCTCCCTTGCACTCCCTTTGGCTGAGTAAGGGGTATCTGATAGTCGGGTCACCCG